>JABUQX010060361.1:10000-16146 GCA_015478945.1 Trachelipus rathkii
ATAATTTAGTTTTAAATCTTTTATTTCTATTTGTTTATTTTTGTGACGGATTAAAATGTCGTTCATTATACTCCATTTCGGGTGTGGATTGGTTTGAGTCTGTTTGAATTTATCATAAAAAAAACTAGCTTTAGACTTCGTTATTAGTTTTGTTTTAGTGCTGAAGAGTATTCTGTGTAAAAATGCATCAGTATAATATCTATCTTAGCATTTTATATAGCTTGGGTTTTTGTCTAATTGAGATTAACCATGTTTTGTCAACTACTCATTCAACATATTTTGTCCATAATTAACTGTTTTGTCAACTATCTCATTCACAATTAAATTTTGTCAATAACCACTAATTCACTGTCCCAATTTTATAAAATGTGTTGTTTGAAATATGAGTAAATGTTTTTTTAATTTATATATACATGATGAACTAAAAATATTAACTTTTTCAACTATTATGTAAAGTATATATCTATATAGTGAAAAAAAATGCAAAGTTGTATTTCTTATCTGGCGTAGACAATAGTTTAGCTTACGAAGATTTCTGAAAAATAAAAATGTTAATTAGCTGATCAAGAATTCTCAAACATACTGAGCTTCTCGTTATTAAGAGAGTAATTGTAAGTGAAGTATAATAGTGATAGAAAAATGTATGAAGGAAATTGTGGATGAAGATGTGATGAGGAAGAAACTGTCGGGCTTCAACGAAGATAGGAACCAAAAGAATTGTAATCATAAATCTAGATGTTGCAGAAAACATAGAGGAAGAATGATGCTATAGGCACCAGCAATTAGGGTCTGTGTCACGTTTCGTGACGGCGTGCTCACCCCACACAGCAGATTAGAGCAATTCATATATTCCCTAGTTATCGATATAAACGGAGAGTGTTTAGCGGACTCTTACTGGTATATGCCCGCCGCCAATTCCGCACATGAACTCTATACCTGTAGCCTAAATGCGTATATGAATCTCTGCGATTTCAGAATGATATCTTTTTTAAAAGTCAAAATGGCTATAATGCGTAATAGTTATTAGTCGCATGTGTTAACAGTTAACAAAATACACATAAGACGAATGCCTAATTACGTCACCAACCGTTTAAGCGTCAAAGGAAATTAGTGTGCTCAGAAAAATGTGCAAAGCAATAGGCACGGGATCCCTCTAGGAAAAAAGCGCCCTAAACCCACCCCCAACGAATAAAGGACAATAATTAATTTGGCCACACGAAATAAGATGTTTCCTAAACACCCCATGTTCCCAATGAGGATAATCTTATCGTTTCGAAGGGCTCTACGTCTTACTATATATATATATATATATAATATATATATTCAATCTAATATATATATATATATATATTATATATATATATATATATATATATATATAATATATATATATATATATATTATATTATATCTGATATATATTATATATATTATATATATATATAATATATATATGTATATTATATATATATATATATAATATCTATTTCTATATATATATATTATATATATATATATATATATATATATATATTCAGTCTAGCTCATTAATAGTGGTATATGAAATTATAGAATTGTAAATGGTTACAAAGTTTTAAACTAATTGTGCAATTTCTTACCTTCAGGTATTTTGCAATTTATTCTTGAAAATCCTCGATATTCAGTATTAGATGGTATTATATTTCCCTATTTTCTTTTCTAATGGCTTAAGTTTAATATCATCATCACATTTTAGCCTTTCACCCCAAAAATAGATACAAATGATCAAAACAACGCAGAGGATCAAATGGTACAAAATAAATAAATGGGAACCCCAAGGGAATCCAAAAGTTTCAAATATAAACCCTCCTATTAATGGGCCTATGAATGATCCTAGAGCTAATGTAGTTGTAAAGGTTGTGGAGACAAACCCAGATGTTTGAATATTTTGGGATAGGCCTGATGTAGAAATCCCTTTGTTTAAAAGTGAAAATCCACCCATTAGTTCACCTCCAAGTCCTATTCCGTTGAGGAATAATCCAATGAAACATGTATAAAGGTTAAAATGAGGGAAAAGGTAAGGGGCTGGACCAAGCAATAGCAAACCGCAAATTATGATAAATCCAGACAGAAGGCAAGCAAATAGCGGATTGTCGTATTTTTTACATGATAAGCTACAGATAAATGAGCCTGATGAGTAGGCTATACTTTGCAAAATAAATGCAAATCCAACTTGTAATAGGGAGAGATTTAAACTTTCCATATGAGGTTCAAGAATAGCGATGACAAACATTAGACTGAAATAAACCCCGAACACATTAAATATTCCCAGAATGACTGAGGGTTGACGAAGAAATTTAACAATTTCCTTACTGAAATTTTGCTCCTGTTTCGGGTAATCTTTAGGTAAAATTATTACTATGATGGCAGTGAAAACTAGAAGGGTTCCGATAAGGACGAAAGGAAGATAAAATCCACCTAATTCAAATAAAGCTGCTCCAGCAAGAGGAATTGAGAGATTTGGGAATATTAAGTTCTAATGATGCGAAGGGAAAGGGAAGACAGAAAATGTTAGTTGGATCAAAGTACCTTTTTGGGCTGTCTGGTTGTATATGAAGCAGATCAGTATTTATATCAGATTTTTGCCATCGGGATCTTAATGCTAACCCAATCTTGTAAGTTTGGTGAGAAATGAAAACCCCTAGAATGGGATAAGAATATTCAATGACTTAGAAAGTGAAGGGGCATTTATCGGTGAAGAAAGCAGGAATAAAAATAAAATAAAATATATTCAAAGCAGTAATGTGTGAATAGTATTTCATATAATGTAAAAGTCTGTGAATATTGAAGACCTTCGGTAGGTTTTGATTTCTATCTAAGTGACAATATGGCGAAAGAGGTTACAATAAGTAATTTTTAAGCAGGCTTAAATAAATAATCCTTATATACGCTCACAACCATCATGAATAAAGAAATCGTGTCCATATTAATCAGTGTGCTGAAGACCTGTGTTAAGGTTTCACGTAAATTGGCGGAAGTTATGAACGGAAAGTATAGCAATTCCTGTTTCGAATATAAGTAGATTTCTTTTGGGAAATAACAAACTATGAATTAAAGGATACAAAAGGGGGAGAGATTTATTTGTAAAATAATCTCAAATAACATTTGAAAAAAGACAGAACACAGAAACAAAGCAGACACACAATTCAACGGATCTTTTTTTAATAAGAATTACGTTATATATCTGTCTCGACTAGAGAAAAGAAATGAGATTTTTTAATTATTACAAGTTCATTAAAAAATTATGGTTAGTTTATCGTTGCCTTAATATTGTGCTAATAATAATAATAATAATAATAATAATAATAATAATAATAATAATAATAAAATAATAATAATAATAATAATAATAATGAGGATATATCTAAACATAATACCCAGTAGACATGACACCTACAGTATATTAGACGATGGTTGAGTCATATGGATAAGGATGAATCGATAGTCCGATTGATTTTAAGCTGAATGTATATGTAGAGTATGCTGGAAAATCGACGGCTGGGAGACCACGAAGAAAAAGATGGAATTGAATCAAGTAAAGGAATGCGAGCTTTGGCAGAGGCGAGAAAAAGGTGCACAACAGGAGTGAATGACGGAGTTTTGTGAGGGGGGGGATATGGTTGTGGGCTTTGCCCAAGGGATGAGTCCCACATTGATGAGATACCACAGGTGAAGGATCCGTCGCAGTCACGTGAAACTCTAGGGTAGAATATTTATGACTACGAAGAGTTTACTCACTTAAGGGCTGAAGGGTACGTAAAGGGGGGGGGGGCTTCGTTTTGAACTCGCGTCATGTCTACTACTTTTCCATTTTCCGGTGTATTTTGTCACCTCACCCCAATCTGGGGATCAGGAAAGAAAGATAATAATAATATATAGATAATGATAATAATAATAATAATAATAATAATAATAATAATAATCATATATATAAATTTTATATATATATAATATATATATATATAATAATATCTATATATATATAATATATATATATATAGTATATATATATAGTATATATAATAATATATTATATATATATATATAATATATATATATATATATATATATAATATATAATATATATTGATTTTGTTAATCTCAAATAGAATTATGAGTTGAAGGAATAACTAGCTATCATCGGCACCGTAAATGGGTTAATTCCTTTCAGAATGCAAAGGAATGGAAAGATGAGTCTTATAACCATAAAAATAAATAAGCGAATTTTACCTTTAAATAACTTGAGCATAAGGTCCATTTTGGGATTTGTCTGTTGTGGTTTATAAACTATTTTCTATTCATTTTCAATTGTAAGTCATGGCAAAATGACATCATTGACATTGTATAATATTTATCATTCCAGTTAGAAACTTATGCATTCCCGAATAATTTGTTTGTTGAATCGTTGTTATTTTATATATATAACGTTTTTGTATATGTCCCAACAGCCAATTAAATATAAATATAGATATATTTTTTTAAACGTTTAAATCTCACAGAGTTCATTGTATATACATTAATAGTCCATTTGTTTCTAAAACTTTATTGCACACCTCTAAGGTCAAACTATTTAGCTTTTTTTGTTTTTGTATTAAAAAAAATTGTAACTTAACAAAGGACATGCAAGCGGAATTTTTTTTCACAATGTAAAGGGGGCGGGACTCTCTGACAAGAAAAGATATTATTTCTCATATAATAAAGGGAATTTTTACACATCTGAGATTGAGTACTTTAATTTACCCATCATGCACAAGTATTCCAATATACTTTTCTTACGCCTATGATAAGTATATTATATGAGTATGAAGTTTATTTATTTTCTCCGACTTTAGGTAACAGTATTAGAAATTGCCTCAAGCTAGATTATATTCTTAGGAAATTAAACATAACTTAAGCCTTACACCCAATGAACCCGTCAAACTATATTCATTCAAGGATGAATTTTAGCTAATAAAAATAACCCATACATTTTACTTAAAAATATTATAATAAAGTTCTCTTATCTTTATGTAAATAATCTTTAATAATACTATTCTACATTTAAAAATGAAATATTATTAACTTGCAATATTTTTTTTTTATTTATCCCATTAATTTATTGATAAAAATACGTAAGAAATAAACGATTATAAACTTCTTTTCATTTTATCCTCCCAGAGTTAAAAACTTTCTTCATATAGATTCTATCACTATAATTTTTTAATGGAAACCCACACAAACATTCATGACTAACCGACGTCACGTTATATTCTTAGAGAAATTATACTTAATACCAGTTTACTTATTTCTCTTGAAGAATTAAAAACTATGATCCGCTCCAGAACTAACATTGGATATCTGCTATATGGATTTTGAATCGGGTTCTTTGCGATATTAGTATTTTTGATATGATAGGTTATTTCCTTTCCCAATTGTCACTCATCATAGGTGCAATCCATGCCTTGCTGTCTCCTCTGTTTAAAATTAAGGCATTTAATTGTGCTTGTTACATATATTAATCTAAATAATATATTCGTCAGTAAAGGGATTAATGAAATTTAAGCTCTCAAAGAAAGCAAAGGTCTAGTCGAATTCCAGTAATCTAAATTGAATAATTGATCTCGAAATCCCCCTCCCCCAGAAAATTAACCCGAGTGCTAACATGTTTATTAATGAAATTTTGTCAGTCCTTCGACTATTTTACTCGACTGAATTTGACCCCGCAAAATAATATTAGAAATGCTTAGAGATACAAAACCATTTTATGATTAATATGATTATAATCTAATCCGACGAAATCACTTCTACGAGATATTTAGCACCCGTACTTTGGAAGATTCGGCAAGATTTAACACCGATACTTTGAAAGATTCAACACCGGTACTTCGGAAAATTCCGCAGCACCGGTGCTTTGAAGGATTGAGCACCGATATTTTGGAACATTCAGCACGAGTACTTTTGAAAATTCAACGCCGGTACTTTTAAAGATTCAGCACCGATACTTTGTAAAATTCAGCGCCAGTACTTTGAATGATTCGGCTGCACCGGTTCTTTGAAAGATTCAACACCGGTACTTTCTAAGATTCAGCACATGTACTTTGTAAGATTTAGCACCGGTACTTTGGAAG
>JABUQX010060362.1:0-15000 GCA_015478945.1 Trachelipus rathkii
GTTGTACTTCGTTCGGATCAGATTGGGTGTTTAACCGTTTTCGCATTTCGTGGAAACCTTTGCGTTTTTCATTATAAAGCTTCAATATATATATATATATATATATATATATAATTATATATATGGCGCACTCTCTTTTCTATAGGTACTACAACGGTAGATGCTCAGAAAAGTTGGCCGCTCCACCTCCATTGCGTCGCTCTCGCAATACAAGGGGTGCCATGCTCTCGCAATACAAGGGTACCATGCTCTCGCACTTTTTGCGTAGGATATTGGGAACCCAGACTTGTTCATCAGTGGTATCTTTCTTTCCAACTACTTCTGTTCTGTGGAACTCCTTGCCTTCTTCTGTTTTCCAACTATATTTAATCTTTCTCTTTAAAGCCCGTCTGCGGTCACAGAGATTCGCGTTAGGCTGGGATTGAATGGGTTTTCCATATTTTATTTTCCGCCCCCTTCTTGAAAAGGGCTTGGCCCGTGAGTGTTGTTTTAACTGTAAAATATATATAATTTATATATATATATATATATATATATATATATATATATATATATATATATATATATATATATATATATATATATATATATATATATATATATATATATATATATATATATATATATATATATATATATATATATAAATATATATATATAATATATATATATATATATATATATATATATATATATATATATATATATATGATCTTCTTTTTTTTATCATATATATATATATATATATATATATATATATATTATATAATTAAAAAAAATAAAATATTGATTTTAAAGGGAAAAAACAAACAAAAATTCATGAATTTTATTGGTTTTTATAAAAGAAGCATTGTTTTTTTGTAAAAGACCTTTTTTCTATATATATATATAACATGTTATATATATATATATATATATATATATATATATATATATATATATATATATATATATATATATATATATATATATATATATATATATATATATATATATATATATATATATATATATATATATATATATATTTTGTGATAATATATACTTGCTGCTATAACTATATATTTATATATATATATACTGTTATATATATATGTATATATATATAACAACATATGCTGCTATATATATATATATATATATATATATATATATATATATATATATATATATATATATATATATATATATATGCTATATTTATATAATATATATATATATATATATATATACTATATATATATATATATATATATATATATATATATATATATATATATATATATATATATATAACATAACATATATATATATATATTTATATATATATAACAACATATATATATATATATATATATATATATATATATATATATATATATATATATATATATATATATATATATATATATATATATATATATATATATATCATCATTTGCATCTTGATTCCCCATAACTGGGAGTATAGTGCTCAAACATACACCGGGAATTCGAGGCATGCATGAGCATTTCTAGGGTATAATTAAGTAGTAGCGGGACCGTATCCCAGCTACTATTATAGATAGAAACTATTCTGGAGGGAGAATTGAAAGATATACTCGTAGATAATTAAATTGAAAATGAGGGGAAAAAGAAATTTTTTAAAGATTACGTAGGTTAGGTTAGGTTAGGTTAGGTCAAGCTAGGTTAGGTTAGGTTAGGTTAGGTTAGGTTAGGTTAGGTTAGGTTAGGTTAGGTTAGGTTATATGTAACAAGGTCAAAAAATGAAAATTAGGGTGACAATAATATTCGTAAGATTAATTTAAAAGAAATCGCTATTTTAAGCATATAGCAACAAGAAGGCAAATCAAAGGCACTTCTGTTAAATTTGTTAGAAAAAAAACTCATAGGATACACAAGCTAAACCTTGAAACTTAAAACATTATTGCAGCCTCTTTCAGAATATATATACAGTATATATATATATATATATATATATATATATATATATATATATATATATATATATATATATATATATATATATATATATATATATATATATATATATCTTTATCTTTATATATATATATATACGTACGGTATATATATATATATATATATATATTTTTTCTATCTAAATAAATAAATATTTATTTCACCACTTTCAGCACATCTACACTGCCCTGTATATAAATATATATATATGCTACTATATATATATATATATAACCTCATATATATATATATATATATATATAAATGAGGGCCGTCATTTTGCATACCGTGGGCAAAATTTGCCCACGGTGATTTTACCATGCCTTGACCTTTTCTGACCGCGACGTTGTTTCCTGAGGGTGATTTTACCTGCCCTTGACCTTTTTGGGGTTGACCTTTTTGGGCCTTGACCTTTTTTGGCCTTGACCTTTTTTGGGCCTTGACCTTTTTTTGGCTTGACCTTTTTTGGGCCTTGACCTTTTTTTGGCTTGACCTTTGATCTTCCATGGGTCCTTTTTAGCCCACGGTATTTTTTGGCAACCCTAATTTTCTGGCAACCTTAATTTTTCTGGCAACCCTAATTTTTTGGCAACCCTAATTTTTAGCACCCTTTCGAAGAAAGGGTGCGCCAGATGGAGGCGAAGCCTCCATCGTACGTATTGCCCCCCCCCCTATTTTACCCCCGCCTAATTTTTTCGACCGTGGGCAATTTTTGCCCACGGTAATTTTTAATGTGTCTTTAGGGGCTTATCCCTTTTGTGCTGTCTTAACCTTGATCCTCGGCACCCGCCAGCCCTCCCGCCAGACCGCCGTGTCCCCGCCCGCCGCGTCCCCGCCCGCCTCGTTTTTTCCGCCGCCGCGTGCGCCCGCAGGCGCATTTTTCGCGTTCCCGCCCGCCTGGACCGGTGGTTCAAATCCGCGCATCCTAGCAACTTGTATGTGAGCGTATGTCAACCGGAGTATCCCGGGTTTCCAGTCCTCCAGGTGCTAATTACCAGAGAACTCCCCATCCCTAATGGTAACGTGAACCTCTCTGTATGTTAAGGTTTCATACCTTCATCATACAATAACACCTGAAGTACATGCGCTTAATACACTGCGCTATGAGGACACCTACAGTTTTTAGCTTTATGACTGTCATACATTACACATTCTATGACTTTACAGCCATGTTACATTTTAAATTAATAATTGGCAACTCAAATAAAATAATAATAATAATTGGCAACCCAAATAAATAAATAAAATGGCAACACAGATAAATAAAATGGCAACACAGATAAATAAAAATGGTAATGAAAGAGTAATATAAATAAATATTTTATTTTAGTAAAATATACATATATTATAAAACAAATAAATATTTTATTTTAACAATATATACATATATTATATTTAGTACATAATACAATGAAATTATATTTTATTTTAGCAATGAAATTAACGTTCCATCATATCCCTGTGCTACAGTGCGGGCACTACCTAGAACAAGATTCCGCTTATTTGAAGTGTGGCGGAACCTTTTAATACCATTTATTAAAGTGACATTTCCTAGTTTATTAGCACGCATTTTCATATCAGGAACCCTCACTTCACGGTAATGGTTTTCATTATTTACGTGTGGCTGAGCGGAGTCGTCTAGATTATGGATATCTTTGTGAAGTGAAGATTCACCGTCTTCTTCACTCATCATTTGCGTAACGGCTAATGCTGTTACGTCTGTATCCTTGATCATATTGTAGAAGTGATTGTTGTCGTTTAAGACCATCCAATCACGATTCTTGGTCTTCTCAACATCCTTAACCATCTTATCAAAGTTAATCTTGGCCATACCTTGGAAATTAATTATGTGTTCGGTGTCCTTGTTCAAAGTTAATCCTTTTGCTTTTAAGATGTAAGCAAAACTCGAATCATTCTTCTTTATCCGAATAGCGTAGGATTTAGGGCCCGTGCACACAAAACTATCAGCTACATCTCCAGGCCCTAGCTCGTCAGTCAGGTTTCCTAAGAATTTCCCCGTATCAGGAATATATTGGCCTTCACTGGCTGTGAAAACACAGCTATCGGTGTCACAGTAAAGTACACGTTGACCTAGAGAATCGAGGAGTTTATATAATTCGACCCTTGCGTAAGCTGTGGTAAAGGAAGCAACAGCAACATTTGTGGCCTTTGCTGTTTTATTAGTGAAGCCGGTATGTGTAACTTCAACTATATGTTTATCTCCCGCTACCGTGATGTTTCTAACCTTAAGATCAGCTCTCTTCATTAAGTCCCAGACCTGTGCATAGCTCGTGCATACGATGTCTTCATTCTTTGGAATACGTTGAGCTAGTTTTCCCCATAATGAATTGAGGAGTAGTTTAGCTATATATCGCATTCCAGGATTACTTTCAATATTACCTGGATCAAGTGTCACGCCCTCGATGTCCTTGAAATCTTGCAGGTATTGAAGGAATTCTTCACAATCTTTATTGGTTATTCCATCTGGCAATCCCGAAGCCTCAGTTTTCCATTTCAAGAATGTTTCAATGTATTTGCCGAATATGTCATTTGAAGGTGTAAATGTCCATATTTCATGTATCTTTTTAATCTCATAGCCTTTCGCTACAGCTAATTCCAGCTCAGGACTACAGTATACGCCTTTTAACATACGTTGGTTTTCGTTGTGCCTGCATTTTCCTTCATAGCCGGAGGCGCTGCATGTTCTACAAAGAGAAAATATTAACCGATTGTCATAGCGGGCAGGGAGGACAGGAGTGTACAGATTCTTAGGAGGTAATACCGAAACATACGAGAGACCGAAATAAGTGGAATTCATTTCTTGGACGAACTTTTCTATGGTAGGAAGATCCCTACCTACAAGTTTCGTGGGTGTACCTGATGGAAAGGGTTTTGTTTTCTGGACAAAAGGATACAGGGAGGTGAAATCAAGGTACTTCAATTGAACGCCTTCTGTTGGTGGATAATAGTATACGAAGGGTTCTGTACGTCCCCCGTACAAGGCTTCACCTACCTCTAGTTTCGCATTTGCAAGTTCATTACCAATTGATTGCACGTATCTGCCTAACTTCTCAGTTCGTGTTTCGTCGTTGTTGTTTACAACAGTGACCTCACACTCTTTTTTCATTTTCGCCCATTCGCATTCCCATATTCTAATAACCTCGTAACCTTTCGACTTATAATCCGCTTCTTGTCTCATGGTTGTACTGTACCTATCAAGACTTGATTTGCCATAGAGCTTTTCTAAACCTTTCTTACATGCTTGGTGTCCATGAAATACACAGCCGTGGAAGAGCAAGACAATCTTCTTCATGACTGTACCAGATGGAGGAGGGGTACGTCTCTCATTCAGTTCTATCGTTTGTTCATTAACGTTGAGTTCCCGGGCAGCTAAGAACTCATTAAGGTCAAAGGGTACGTAGTCTTCAGCTGGAATTTCAACGTAACCGTCAGGCTTTAGGTACCTGTTTTTGATTTTAAATTTACGCTCGCCACCATTCCTTGCATGTTCGATTCGATGACCCTTATACATCTCCATGAACGTAAGCCATTTCACACCATCATATGAGTAGTTTGAATCATCAGTACGTCCTATATGGGCTAATGTATTTTTAGGCATGAAGTGCATTTTATATATCATGAATGACAATGCAGCAATGGTAGAACAATCAAGCAGGCAGTCAACTTTATGATCCTTAAGGAAGATTCCCCTGAATTTCTCGAAGGATTGTCGAAGAATATTAACGTCTTGAACGCAGTACGTTGTACACTCCTTCATGATATCGTAGTCCTTATTGTTAAATGTTTGATACCAGCGTTCAAAATCTGCCTTTTCACTGTCGGACATGCGATGTGTCTCAAAGGTTTCCTTATCCGGAATTTTACCCTTGTAATTTATATTCTCAAGGGTAAGAAATCGGTAAGGAAAGAACCCTTTAGAAAGTTCACCTGTAATGCCCATGCACTTAGGGAGTTTTTTCAAGGCACAGGGCATAAACATTAACGTGTCCTTAAACTGGATGTTGTGGTTAGCTGTCATAGTTATAATTTTGGTTCCGCGTTTCACAGGGTTGGAGGATATGGAATGGACGGCAGGTCTGGCAAGCAGTTTGCTGTAAACAAACTGATTGTCAAACTTACCGCCATTATGAGCTGCAACTAGTATATTTGACTTCTTGTGTTTTTCAGCAAATCTGAATATATAGTTGAGAAAAAGATCGACGGGACACTTCTCATACTCTTCTGTTGCTTCCAGGTTCAATTTGAATATTTCAGTCCGGGCCGTACCGCAAGTCTCACACTGTGCTGAATTGTCAAGTTCTTCCTCCCCGCAGTTATTGCATACTAGCATGCTCACTAGAATGTAAGGAAGCATATCCGTTTTTGTGCGTCCTCCTTCCTCTTCACGACTATTATGATTATAGGTTTCGATATCATAATAGAAGGTAAATGTTTTCTTGCGTTTTGCGAAAGCGTCATCTGTTGGAACCTTGATTTTCTTCATGAAACATTTATGGTTATCGCCTTCTATTCCATACTTCTCATCGCACATTCCACATTTAATATGCATGCAATCATGTCGGTGTCTGCCCGTTTTATCAGCTACTATCTCACTATCGCACAGTGTACACACATTAAGGTATTTGCATGTGAGGTCTTCGTGCAATTTAAGACAAGCCTCATTATAGAAATCCCTATTGCATTTATCACAATGTAAAAGCGTAGATGTATCGCCCGGCAAAGCTTTACATTTATAAGTTAAGCATTGGCCGCACCTGTATTCAGTGCATTCGTTTTGTAAATGATTAATTAAATGATCTGTGAAACTATAACACTGATGACAAAAAACTGGGCCATTGATTTTCTTAGGTTCTACACTGCCTAAAGCTATCTTGATGGAATCTCCTGGAAAAGGATAATAATAATGGGTTTCTTCGGAATCATATCCTATTACAAAGAGAGGTAAGTCCCTATTCTGTTCGTGGGGCTTAAACATTATTTCGAGTTTGCCGTTCTCATCTTTAGTAAAAACAAATATACGGCAACCTAATGTCTCCTCTATTACAGCAAAATCAGTTGCCTTTAGGGGTTCTTCATAAGTCAGACCGCAACGAGTTGCGATCTCTTCACCTATTGTATGTAGATCATGAGGTTTAAATGTATGTATTTTAGGCGCAGTTTCGTCTGGCTTTTTAGGTACATGGTTGTGGAGCTTATAGCATGCAGCTATAGCCCTGAACCCACATCCTACACTTGTTCTTATTTCCCTATTCTTGTTATTTATACCTAGCTGTACTTTATTGACGTGTGGATGTATAAAGTTCACAGAAGAAGGGTCAATTGGACCATTACCCTCTGGATTATGACATATCTGAACATCTACCATGAACTCGTCCAACATGGCTTGGTCACCAGACTGAAAGAGTTCTAGAAAACGATCCGACAGATACTGAGCGAGATTTGGTCGAGATATCTCTTCATAGGGTATACGTATATGGAATTGCCCTCCATTCCTATCCGTAAAAAGGAAACCTGCCCTGAGGGTATATTCCCGATATGTCACTACTCCTCTTACTTGTTCTATCACGTTGTGTATGACAGCTACTAGTACGTCATTAATGTCACGAGTACCGTTAAAGATGCGCCTGGTGTCGATACGTACTCTGTAGCGGTGCTGATCGATAATCCCTGAGTTACGCGTAGATCCTTCACGTGTAACTTTTAATAATTCGGTCGAGAAAGGTGCAGGTGGTTCATCAACCTCCTCCTCATCGTCATGAAACACCTCGACACGTGAAGGACCCGCAACAGCTCCGTCATCTACAATCCGTCCAGGATTCCCTTTCTGTTTAGGTTTTTTCTGGAAAAAGAATGAAAATTCATAAACAATTGTGTAACATACTAATATGTAACAATATTTTTTCAGTAATATTTTTCAGTAATATATAGAATAATTAGATTGTAACTTACCGACGATTCCGAAGTTGGGATATTCGCTTCAGATAAGGGAACAGGGGCATCTTCACGTGTATTTGGAGATTCATTCACTTCACCAGTATTTAAGTCTGATTGTTTACGGGGAGGTGCTTCAGATGATTTCTGATGAAAGGTGAAAAAGAACGTGTAAGCTAAATGTAGACTGTTACAGGGGTAAATATATATATACAGTTCGGATTTTGAAATATACTTACCTTTCCTTGACTTTTTCATTGGCAGGTGAGAGGTGTAGAGGACCACCTGCGGCATCGCTGTCTGGCCTGAATCTGAATTGAGATTCCTCCAGCTACTGCCCCACTACCTGTTGAACCGTTACGGTTTTGGGCATCAGCGATACGACGAAGTCTACGCCTTTCATGTTTGGAGATTAACCTCTTCTTATTAGGACTGTTGGGCTTCCTGCGTGTAATCTATAGACGGGAGAAAACATGTATGTAAATATAAAAACAAAATGTAGATTGTTATAGAACAGCTATAGAGATATATAGGGAAATCATGTATTGAAATGCACATACCATTCCTTGATTTCCTTCGGCACTGGTTCGGTTTGTAGAAATACATCCTCCAACAAGCTGTGCGGCACCTGCTTCTTCAGCGACACTGGTTGATGCTTCGGATTTGGCTCGTTCAGCGTTATTCCGTTGAAGATTACGCCGCTCGAGTTTCGATATTAGTCTTCTCTTAACAGGACTATTTGCATTCCGATCACCTCCGGCTTTATTGACACATTGAGCATTATCACACTGTAATGAAACAGTATTATAAGTATATATATATATATATATATATATATATATATATATATATATATATATATATATATATATATATATATATATATATATATATATATATATATATATATAATATATATATAAAAAAAAAAAAAAAAAATATCTATTGTAATAACATCTATGAATATAATAACGCTTAAGAAACTTACTCTAGGTTGAATCCTATTATCAATAGCTTGCGGATTAAGAAATAAGTTCATCTTTCTCTCAGCTTCAAGTGCAGCTCGTACATATTCCTCATCATTATCCGTAGATATATCAAGATCAATTTCATTAGTGTTCGCTGGTACAGGAAGGGGTATGTCTTTCTCTGTCGGTTCAAACACCATTAACATACACAAACAATAAATATATATATATATATATATATATATATATATATATATATATATATATATATATATATATATATATATATATATATATCTATACTCTCTTAAATATAATATATATATATATATATATATATATTATAATAATAATTATAATAATAATAATAATAATAATAATAATAATAATAATAATAATTTAACGTCACTTACCCTTTTGCAAGGCATGGCGATATTCTGTCTTCGTTCATCATCAGCCTCGACTGCCTTTTCATAGGTTCGCACAGCTTCTACTAATTCCACCTCATCGACTACTTCCACGAGTACGGACTCTGCCACAGGTTCTCCATCTCCACTGAAAGTACGTTTTAATCCTCGTTTTTGATTAGTTCCAGACATATTTTCGTTTTCTTCTTCAACAATTCTTTCCACAGAGTGTAAAACACTGAAACAGAAATGAATATATATATATATATATATATATATATATATATATATATATATATATATATATATATATATATATATATATATATATATATATATATATATATATAAACAATATTATTACATTGGAGCGTATGTAATTCACAACCAATACGATGCAACCTCTGAAACACACTGAATAAATTTACCTTGACGTCAAGGTTTTTATATGCAAGAATTTAGCCCTTAGGGTATATATTTTAAGCCTAATGTGCGTAAAGGTTAACTAGTACTCTTTAAAGTTTACATATGTATTTCAAATGAGGAACAATGTCTTAAATCTAATATATATATATATATATATATATATATATATATATATATATATATATATATATATATATATATATATATATTTATATTTTTATATATATATATATATATATATTCCGTAAATATTATTATACGCTATAGTTTTCTTTTAAAATAAATGGAATACAATGAGGAATCATACATTGAAACGCTATTATAACAATATTCTTTTATTGAGTAAAATTACATCATTTTTAGAATTTCCTGAACAATAATAAAATCGTTGAGTATTGGGTTTTTAGCTGAGAATACATTAACGAGATCTTCAAGAGTGCGATTTTTAAGTAATCCTTGTAAAAAGTAAACGGCATAGAGTCCACATAGCTGCGATGAGTATGATTGTATCGGAAACGTTAAGGTTTTCATATAGCTTGAATTATTGTTTCTTAGGAATTGCTTTATATAAGGGGCTGAATATATATTCGATTGATGCAGTGAATCAACTAGAATCATACAGTTTTCATCAAGTTTGTATAGTACAGCCCAATGACCCTGAGTAGTTTCCCATCTAGGTGAAGTGTTAAATATCAACCCTTCGTTTACTCTTATTTTTATATCTTCTAATTCATTACTAGCATACGTATGCTTGAAACCCTTTACTGATGCCAGTAATACGCCAAGTTCGGACTCGTTCATGTTTATCCGGTTAGAAGCACGTTTCTAACTCTGTCTAGTTCAATGAGACTTTGGTATTCCATATAGACCAAGACTGAAACAGGAACCTGTAAGCTCGAAGCAAAATTTAAATTCAATCCTAATGATCCACTCGTTACAGCGCTTAAATGAGTAGAGGCAGACGAAGAAAGGTCGGCTGTTAGTTCATAAGCATATAAATTAGAATTGTCAACGTAATCTTGTAGTGTAATTCCCGTTCCTGAATCACTACACTGCACAGTTTGAGCTATCAGATCGTAGAAAGGCCGAGAGCACAACGACTCATAGGGAATGTTGCTATAAGACGTTTCGTAATCCCTACCGTGTGAATGCCCATCGATTTGAAGACTGATCCGTTTTAAATTGAAATGTTGGAATTTAAAGGTAGGCTTTTTATACTTGCCTACTACAGCTGTATGTTCAAGCATCCCTACTACAACTTTCAGGGGAAGAGTAGCGTTAACAATGTTGGGGATATTAATATTTGATAAACCAGGTGTAAAGTTAAAAATCTTTGTCTCCACTCGTATCAATGGGTACTTTGCGGTTGAGGAAAGAAGTGATTTTTCAATTTCAAGATGTCTGTTAGCTGTGAGTTTCACTTTGCGTACATAAATATAGGTCTCCAACAATTTGAAAATTGGGGATGGTGGAGTACTCGTAGCACCGCTTTTAGTGCTTACTTTCAATGCAAACTGTGGTGCAGCCCTAGTTAATTTCAACTTAAGTTCCACACCTGGGAGTAGAAGTCGCTCCTGATTAAGTAGATCGCCCATTAGTCGGCCGTAAAATTCGTAGGTGTTACTTGGAGATTTCGCTGCCCTGTCAATATGCTTATCTACATCTTTAAAGCTGTAGAACCCACAGGATTGCAGGTGGGATTGTTTCGCATCTTCACTAAAGTTTAAAAGATTGTTGATGTAGCATTTGTAGGGGTATAAGGCCGTAGCTGAATTAACAGGTGTTTCATTAAGGAATATTTCCAGCTGACTGAAAGCTGTATACAGGAAGTTACTCTCAGTGTAAACAACATGATCATCGGATGTAGGTAAATCGCTTCCATCTTCTGATAAAAGTTTCACTTTCAAGTATAAATGGATGTCGCAGGGATCGATGTAAAAGTCCCCCGAACCAGTTACTATAAACTCTAAAGGTGCATCGCTATTGGTAATCGAGTGAGTGGGATTGATAGATACGTAATTGCTATTAATCAGACTAACTTGAGTCGGCGGAACATTAAAAAGATTTAATTCTGATTTACAGCAGCCATGAGACGCACTGGTTAAGAAATGCATCCTGTCGGTTCAAAAGCTTTACTAAGAATGAATAGAATATAATATCACACCCATTCCGTGGATGAGGATATATTTATTCTGGTGAGCCCTCAGTTCCATTGTAGCCTTTATGCGAGTAAGAAGTGTTACCGAATCTTTGTGCAAAGAACCCTGCTATTTTACTGTGTTCATCATGCTCAGACTTAACCGTTTCATCTCTATACAGGACATTGTACAGTGGGAGGAAATTCTTCCAGCCTGTGGAGTTTCAATTGTTTATAAAAGAAGACCCGAAGGTAGTGAATTTTACACGTGTACTAGCTCCCGTGCAAACTATAGTAACCAAAGGGTATTTATGAATACAGAAGAACTACTTAATGTATGTTTACATGCCGAAACATTCATTTCGCAGTGTAGTAATCCATCGGTCAGTTTATTCGGGACAAAAGTAGTTATCAGCCAGAGTGTGAAGAGGAAACCTAAACAACTCACTATCAAGTTTTCAAAGAAACACAACATAATCAGAATGGAGGTAAGAGTATGGCGAGCGTATAACACGTGTACATTTAAACGCACCCGATACGGATTCTTTATTACAGGAATACAACAGTTGAAGTATATGGACGAGATTCGCAAGAGGGTGTTATTACAGAGTGTAAGGTCAGAAATGTTGAGTAATCACGTAAATACGGATATGCTGTATGAGGAATACTACACATTTAAGAAAATGCTTGCTGGTAACTCTGAAGATATCATTGAATACTTCATGAGATCCATAGATATGTATAAATTTATTTCAATGTTTAAAAAACAATGGTGTGATTCTATTTACACTGATGGACCAGAACCTAAACATACTATGATTTCTATACGTGAGCTTTTCACATATATATTACGAGATTGTGCGCATGTACTAAGAGCATACCTAATGGAAAACGATCTGAGCGAGTGGCATATTTGTAAAGCCTTCGAAAGAGTAAGTTTGAAATAAGCGCAGAACGAACCTTTAGGGTTACGTATAAATATATTTAAATCCTTACTGAACTAACAGATGTCAATCATGGAGGACGTGCATAAATTCATGTTCCGTACACCTGCTACGTGTCTTATAGCCGGTCCAACTGGATGCGGAAAAACATTTGCAATACTAAAATTATTAAGTGAATTAGAGATATTTGAAGAGCGACCTGTGAAAATAATATGGTGCTATAACGTATTTCAGGCAAAGTTTAACGAGTATAAAAACCTTATTCATTTCCATGAAGGCATCTATGACGTAAAATCGTTAGAGAACATAAAAGGGCATAAGGTAATAATACTGGATGACCTTATGCACAAGGTGAATATTGAGGTAGCAGAAACATTTACTGTTTATTCTCACCATCTAAATATCTCAGTGTTCTTTATTACACAGAACATTTTTCACCAAAGCAAGCATATGCGTAGTATCTCATTGAACACCCAGTATTTGATTCTTTTCGGGCAGAGACGTGATATGAGTCAGATCAATGTACTAGCCAGTCAAATGTTCCCCCTTCAAAGGAAAGAGTTCTAAAAGTATATAAAGAGGTTACTTCGATCCCCCACGGTTATTTGATGTGTGAACTTCACCCTAAAAACACGTACAGAGTGTTACTCCGTGCAAACATTCTACCTTCCGAAATCGAAACTGTTTATATTCCTGAGTAATGAGGATAAAGAAATATTTACCGTTGATGAAAAATTATAAGAAACTTAGTAAAAAAGAAAAAGAGAAATTACTAAAAAACACTGCATTTGTAAACTGTATCTGTGAGATCTGTTTAAATATGGTAAAACAGGTCATACCATTGAAAACTGATCAGAAGAGAAAGTTACGTCGTCACAGCAACATCATTCGTAAACTTGTCCGTAAAGTTAAGACGAATAAGAATTTAAAGAATAAAAAGAAACTGTTACAGCAAGGTGGAGGAGTTTTCCTTCCATTACTCTTCTCCGTAGTTGGTCCTTTGTTGTCTAAACTGTTAACAGGGAATCACGCGTAAGAATGAAGAAGGCTGTAGTAATCCCCTTCGAACAATATACAAAGTTACAGGATAATTCTCAGTCTATTCCTCAGCCTATTCCCGAAACATTACTCGATCCTCGCATTGAACAGATACGTATTTTTGAAAAGGAATTAGCAGATATATTAACTTCAAAAGTTAATGTGGACGAGAAAAGGTTGAAATATCAGGAAATATTACAAAAATTATTAGAAGTCAAAGACAAGTATACAGGTATGCATCCTGTTTCAAATGAAGTTTCACAGCGCGAATATGAAAGAAAGGATTTTAAAAAGGTTTTAGAAAACAGCTTACCACCTACATTGAAGAATAAAGGAAACGCATTATATGATACTTTAAAAGATCAGTTAAATTGGAACGAATTGGGTCAGATTGTAGTTAATGATCAACCCCTTCAAGGATCAAATATAGTAGACTTAGTCTCAGACTTAATTCGAGACTGGAAAAAGAAGCCTATACCGGGATGGGAAGTCATTAAACGCGAGTTACAGGGGTTAATTTTCCACGTAGCTTAATTCATAATAAGCAAAGGCTACAGGATTGGGATAATCAGCCATCGATATCCGAACCTGTAGTTCCTAATGAACGACCTTACAATGGAATATTACATCGTAAGAGCAAAACAATAAGTAGTCCTCAAGTAATAAGAAAAAAACGAAATGAATTAGCGCGAAACTGGTTAAGAATGTAATATACATTACGTCATTTGATTACAACTGATTCACTCTCATCATAAAATACTCAGAAACCGCTTTGGACAGGAATATACAAGAATACACAAGAACATTCTTGTATATACAAGAACGAGGTTAACGCAAATAGGCCTAAAAGTGTAACTCCGCCTCTTATGTTTCACCATCATAACTCTTAAGCCTAATCATATGATTGGTTGAATGAACGTAAGCCAGCAATCGGGGGGCGGAGCTAAATAAGCTCCGCCCACCTCTTATTCATGTATATAAACCCCACGCCTGCTCTGGCAACCCATATATTTGTACTCCTTCCTTCCAGTGGTTAGTAGTTGTGTTACGACCAAAATGACGTGCTTAGTTAGAAATATTACGATCAGTGAGTTAGCATCATGGTCTGTGGTTCATCAGCATTGCGCGATCATCCTTCGTTTTAGAAG
>JABUQX010060362.1:30000-35000 GCA_015478945.1 Trachelipus rathkii
CAAAATCATAATAAACAAAATTTTAATCAGTGAAGCGAGAAAAAAAGTGCCGATCAAAACACAGACACACACAAAAAACATACAAAATAAAATAAAACAATTCAAACTACAAAAAAAAATATATATATCAATTCCAAATCTCCCAAGAAGAAGAAGGAAAACCGTTAAAAATTCGCCCAAAATTGAAACAAGAAGCAAGATGACTGTTACCACTTGGCCTGAAATCTCGAACCCCAATTCACTTATCCCTCACGAGGTTCCCCAAAATGGGGGAATGGGAGAAGAAGACAACTTTTCTCAAAATGGACAAGGAGAATCTTCAACTCACGAAAACAAAATAGACCACCTGTTAACTGCGCAAGAAAAGACTACAGAAGAAATGCTTACTCTAATTCGAACAATCACAGATCTGGTGAAAACTCTGTGCGAACTTTCAAAAAATTCTTCCATCATCAATGACGATCAAAATTTAATACAGGGAAACGTAGAAGCTCCTCTCTGGTTCCAACAACGGGCCAAAGGGGGGGAATAAACACGCGGCGAAATACTTACTTTAGACGGAAAAATTTTAATATTAGAGGTAACAATTTTAGAAGTAACTTTTACAATAATCATTATAATAATAGTCACAATAATAACTGCAATGGTAGAAATTGGTTTTATAATAATAATCATAATAATTTTAGTAGAAATAATTTTTACAATGATCATTATAATGATAGTCATAATAATAACTATAATAATAGAAGATATTATTATTATAATAATAATAATCATAATAACGGTAGGAATTATAGCCATAATTACAGACATTTTGCTGGTATTCGTTATAGGAATTTTGGGGGGTTTACTTATGGGGGTTATCCGAAATATCCGGGGGGAGAGCAGAATGTTTTCCGTCGAAGAAGAAACTATTACGCTAATAATTTTAAAAATGCATGTTACAGAAGAGATACTTTTGATAATTATAATTATAGGCAATATAGAAATATTAATCATAATGTGTATAAATGGACTAGATCTGTCAACTCTGATAATAATTATAATAGTAGAAATGTGAATCATAGTGGAATTTGTAATAATTATAATTATAATAGAAACGCATGTTATAATACTAGGTATAAATATGTTAGAAATACTGACTGTAATAATGAACATGCTAGTAATAGAACTCTTAATTACGAGAACGAAATTGGGGACGAGGATGTAAATGGCATTGCTGTGACTGCTATCTCAGAGAGCGGCTCTGGTGGGGGAGTGGTCATTCCCCCCAATGAACAAATTCATTCCCCTGCTGAGGCAGGAGAATGCACGGAGGCTGAGTCCAATTTGGATTTAGTCTGTAGCTCGATGCTTGCGAGGCGAGAGGGTAGTTTAAATAAAGATGTAGAAAACGGGATGGTTAAAAATACTGAAATGAATGAATTGCGGGGGGAAGAAGAGTATCGTAGCATTTGTGACTTGAGCTCCCAGGAGCGAATCGAGGAAGAAAGTAAAGCATTGAATTACTATTCTGCTAATAATAATAATAATAATAATAATAATAATAATAATAATATTATAATAATGAAAAAATAATAAAAATAATAATAATAATAATAATAATGATAAAAATAATAAGATTATGATGATGTTCACTATATAAATTTTGGAAGCGAGAAGGATACAACCTTTTTAAAGAAAAACTGTGTTAATGTTGGAACTGCGATGGCTAAGAGGGCGTTTTTTATGAAATTTTATTCCGTCATTGATAGGAGAAGCATGAATAATTATTTGATAGATTGGGGAAGTTCTTTAAATTTAATACGACCCTCAGATGCTGATAGGAGTGGAGGTATAATAGGTTCTGTGACTGCGGCTAACGGGGCATTGATATCTATTTATAATAAGAAATTAATTAAGATCGACATCGGGCTTGGAAGAGCAATTCGAATTATATGCATTCGCGGCCGAAATTAATTTCAATATTTTGGGTATGGCCTTTTTAGAGAAATATGGGTTCATTATTGACTTTAATTATAATTACATGATTGATCCCGAAACACTTCGTAATGTTTCAATAGATAATGAGGCTTCTAGCTCCTCACGTCAAATACGAAATTCACTCTTACCCTTATCTTGTCTCAATTTAATGGAATAATTTTATCTTCTTAAATTAAGGCGGTCTTACGTTCTGTAATAGAGGTTATTGAAACGAAATCATTATTGTATTGGATATTGTAAAATTAATAAGGTCTGGTTATATATGTTTTGTTTTAATAGTATTGTAGAAATAAAATTTTGAAATTCAACAGTAACAAAATTACTACTAAAAAAAAAAAAAAAAAAAAAAAAAAAAAAACTTGTAAGGGCAGTTTCTCTACCCTTACTATAATAACTATGTATACTTGATATATGCATCCGTACATTAAATTTTAATTATTATTTCATTGTATAAGAGAAATATTTAACGATTCTTTTGTGAGGGCACTTTCAAATGTAATGGACTGCCACGGAAACGTGAGTCCAAGCGGAATGCCCGGGGTAGAAGGGAATAAGAGTCAGTTAGCGTCTCGTATCATAAGAGGAGAGATGCATTAGAGTCTGACTTCAAGATACAAGAAGAGAAGTCGCATTGTGTGTCGGCTTGTTAAAGGCCGGAAATTGTGTTTGAATATAAAAATTATGATATTAACCTTCACCAATATTATTAATAACTGTAAACTGGCCCATTGTGTTAACTCTTAACATTGATACTATTATTTACTACCTGATTTAACCTGTCTTAGAATAAAAATAAAAAGTAATTACTCCCTTTCTTATCACTGTATCTTTCTGTGAAAGATCCTACTGAATAGCATATATATATATATATAATATAATATATATATATATATATATATATATATATATATATATATATTATATATATATATATATTAATATTTATATATATTAATACTATATATATATATCATAATAATAATAATAAATAATATATAATAATAATAATAATAATAATAATAAATAATAGATAATAATAATAATAATAATATAATAATATAATATAATTCATAATAATAATTAATAATAATAATAATAATAAATAATAATAATAATAATAATAATAATAATAATAATAATAATCATAATAATAATAATAATAATAATAATAATAATAATAATAATAATAATAATAATAATAATAATAATAATAATAATAATAATAATAATAATAATAATAATAATAATAATAATAATAATAATAATAATAATAATAATAATAAAAGTTAGTAATTTACCATACATCAAGCAGACATTTTTGCTTGCAAGGCAGATGGGGCTATTTTCTGCAGATCATAAATGACAACTTTGGCAAAATAAACGTAGACAAAGTAAATGAAAAGCAATAATATTCAATTGATCACCTGAAAAACCTTAATCTGCTTCAGCTGGTAATGCGCACAGGTTTTGGCTCCTTATTTAAGGAAAGACATTAATATCCTGGAGGGAGTACAGATAGCATGTCTTGGATGTGCAGTGTATTTTATCTGTCTTTAATATTATTTGTGTTTCTTTTTCTCATGATTTTTTTTGGACGTATCACATTACATCCCTTTCTAAATAAGCTACTAAGAGGCCGGGTGTTCTGAGTAGGCATCAAAATTTCATTACGCCACCCCAGTTGCTTGCTTTTTATAGAATGTTTTTCACCACTGTATGCATTAAGCCTCAGACATTTCGGGTGATGCCACTCACACAGCTTCCATTGAAAAAGTGGAGTCTATGGTTTCGTCTTATCTGTTCTCCTGCTCTTTCTAGCTCACTCAATTCTATTTCCATCGATCGAATTGTTGCGTCACTCTCTTTATATACTATCACTATTGTAGCGGACAATGCTCTGATGAACTCTCCAACCGCATATCTCCCCCATTTAGAAAAGTTCGCGCGACACTCCTTTCTACAAAGTTTCATCCTTTCTCTATTCAACGTTATGACCCCAGAATTAATCTTGCACGTACTCCACTGGTAAAGTATGGAACACACTCCCTTTATCACAGCTCAGTGGTAGAGCACTGGCCTAGCAAGCGAGGGGGCCCAGGTTCGAGTCTGGGTTGGAGTGATAGAATGTGAGCTATTCTCTATTAACTCTAGCTTCGTCGCACTCAGACGTTAATGAGTACATTTGTGGTGTGCTTGGCTACAAATGGGAATTAAGTGGTGCCGATGTTAAGGCTACACCTCGCCCATACTTTACTTACTTTACTTCCCAACTATCTTTGACTTGCACATTTTCAAACTCATTGTGTCGGGACATATCGCCCTTTAAATTGTCCCTGCCTTGGTAATCCACCAACTCTGGTTATATATATATATATATATATATATATATAATATATATATATATATATATATATATATATATATATTATATATATATATAATATATATATATATATATATATATATATATATATATATATATATATTAAAATTTTTATAATATTGTTAAATTAATAATTACAATCATAATATAAAGAACTTTAACTAGTCTAAAAACCCAAGATAATATTTTTTGGAAGAAAAGCTTTCGTTTTCTTCCAAATATTTTGAATGAATACCAGCTGTTGTAAGAGAATTGTAGGTACTAGGTTAGTTAAGAGAGAATTTGGACCCAAAGATTATCTCAGAGGAAGTACCTACTTTCTGCGTTTCGACTACAAGTTTTATGAGTTATTTATTATTTTGTTTTATTATTAAAATTGTTGATAGAATAAATTTCGCTTTAGTTATTATATATATATATATATATATATATATATATATATATATATATATATATATATATATATATATATATATATATATATATATATATATATATATATATATATATATATATATATATATATATTTTTATATATATATTATTTAATATATTTATATATAATATATTTATATTATATATTTATATATATATATATATATATATATATATATATATATAAATGTTGTGTTAC
>JABUQX010060362.1:47500-50000 GCA_015478945.1 Trachelipus rathkii
TTAATCGCCTGACATGAGTGATCCATCGAGATAATATCTTCAATTTTTATTTCAATATTTCGATGTATGTAAAGGAGGGCAAGTCATAAGTCTTTCATCTTCAATAGTATTTCTCAAGTAGTTTTTCAGACTTAATGTTGAAAGCTTCTTTCTACTGAAGCATTAAACACGGGTAAAATTTCCCCGGTATTTGCAACAAGATGTAAATATTTGGAAATTGTTACTGCGAAAACTAGTCCATCTATTGAGGTTTTTGGACGACCTGTGCTGTGATGCCATTTCAACTTCCATAAATTCCATTCTGCTTTTACTATTCTATTAGACTTTCGAGATCTTCCTTGTAAATATTACACAATCTTTATCTTATATGGCACATTACACCCGTTCAGTATGACAAATTGCAAGGAAGAGATTTAAAAACCTCTCTTCTAATGCTGATATTAAATCATCCAAAAATGGTATAAAAATGGATGTGCATAATAAGTCTATGGGTCGGAAGTAGGAATGTTGGTTCTGTATTTTTGGGATTTGTTAATTCTTGGTACAGCAATTTCAATACCAAGCTCAGATTCGCTTACACATTCTTCAAAAAATCAGCTGTGAAATTCTAATGTTGCATTTTCTCTGATGGATTCAAGTTTAATTTTAACTAATGGACTTACGAGATTTGTTCCTGATAGCGACGAATTATATAAAATTAATACTTTATATTATTAACGGATTTTTAGTGTCTAGAAAATTTCGGGGGGCCATGGCCCCCCCTTTAAATACGCCATTGTATATATATATATATATATATATATATATATATATATATCTATACTCTTTATATACTATATATACTATATATGTGTATATAACCTTTAAAACATATTCAAGTCCCTGGGCGGCTGTGTGGGAAGATTCTTAAACATATTCTTAACTACCTTATTGTCCCAAGCATGTCTGTAAGACGATCAAGGGCATCTTAAGAATATATATATAACTATATATATATATATATATATATATATATATACCATATATATATATATATATATATATATATATATATATATATATATATATATATATATATATATATATATATTATATTTATATATATAAATATAAATATATATATATATAAACGTATAAGAGTATTTTGTCTCAAAAGAAAATTACCTCCAGTGATTTAATCAAAAAGGGATCGTTAATAACACCAACAGACCAATCCGTTACACTCTTTAAACCGTCGAAATCCCGAAATTGGAAAATCGGTTCCCTGCTGGTGAGGAAAGAGACCAAAAATGCTGAATAGACAGTTATTATAACCAAGCTCGTTAGTGACGCGGTGACCGTGATCATCTTGTTGGCGTTCAGCTTAGTTTTTATTGTAATGGCTTGAAAAGGAAAAAATAAACTATTCGTCTTCTCTTTTCTCTCTCTCTCTCTCTCTCTCTCTCTCTCTCTCTCTCTCTCTCTCTCTCTCTCTCTCTCTCTCTCTCTCTCTCTCTCTCTCTCTCTCTCTCTCTCTCTCTCTCTCTTATGGGAGAAAAAATATAGACAAATTACAAATCTTTAGTATTTTAAACGATGAAATATTTACTAACTTTATATAATTTCAGAAACTAATTGTAACTATTTTGAGATACTTTAAAAATGTTATTTCTTAATTAATGCATATAAAAGAAACCTATAATACAAATTATTATAAATATGGAAATATTTAAATTACATATATTTTCATTTTATAGTTAGTAATTCATTTGTAATTAGAAGCATTATCACTGAATGCATAAATGTAAATTTACGACAAATAAATTTATGAATAATTAAAAATTAAACAATTTTTGTCTTTTTTTTAATCATACTAAAAATTTATATATTATAAAAGATTTTTTTTTTTTTTTTTTTTTTAGCAACTGGAAAACATCTGAGACTAGCAAATTCATAGCGTTATTATTATTATTATTATTATTATTATTATTATTATTATTATTATTATTATTATTATTATTATTATTATTATTATTATTATTATTATGATTATTATTATTATTATTATTATTATTATTATTATTATTATTATTAATTATTAATTATTATTATTATTATTATTTTATATTATTATATTATTATTATTATTATTAAAACTTACTGCTCTCAGGGTTCTGAGTGTAAGATAGCATTCATGATACCATGCAAGACATCCTCTCACTCCTATTCAGGAACCATAGGAAAGCCTATATATATTATATAAGTATATTATATTATATATATATATATATATATATATTATATATCTAATATATATATTGGTGGGTTATAAAACGATGTATAATATAATATATATATATATATATATAGGAACAAAGTTACTTAACACCCACACGGAACGGGGAAGGTCGGATCAAAACAAATTCCCAGGTAGCATTATGAATACATATATAGAGTGTTCTAGGCGAAATGATTTTTTTTTTTACCTGTTCTAGGGGCGAAATTATATATATATTATTTG
>JABUQX010060362.1:55000-62500 GCA_015478945.1 Trachelipus rathkii
GGCCTTAATACCTTACCTAATTTGCCCCCCACTCCATTTTCCTCCAAACCCTCCACAATTCCCCCCTCTCACTCTATCATATGCTTTCCTCTAAATCTAAAAAACACCCATACACTTTCCCTTTCCTCTCTATACTTTTCTCCACAACAAGCATCTTTAGTGTAAACACTTGGTCCACCACCCCCTTTCCACCCTAAATCCTCCTTGTTCTTCCCCCATTCTCCCCTCCGTTAAACCTCTCACTCTCTCAATCAGTATTCTCCCATACACTTTTCCTACCACACTTAAAAGACATATACCTCTATAATTCCCACATTCCATCCTATCCCCCTTCCCCTTATACAGGGGGACCAAACAACCATCCTCCCAATCCTGTGGTACCACACCACTCCTCCAACATACATTATATAACCTATACAGCCATTCCTCCACCCCTATACCTCCCTTCTGCAACATTTCCATTCTCACACCATCCAAACCTGCAGACTTCCCTTTTTTTCCTTTATTCACGGCCCTAATAATTTCCTCCATTTGTATTTCATCCTCCCCCTCCCTCCCCCATTCATTCCCCAACCTCACCTCTTGCAAATCTTCCTCCCCTCCCCCACCCACTTCATTCAATAATCCACTAAAATACTCCCCCCACCTCTTCCTCACCCCTTCCTCTCCTCCTATCCACTCCCCATCTCCTCCCTTAATCCTCTCCCCCAACCCCTCCTCTTCCTTTTTCTATTCACTTCTTTCCAGAACATCTTACTTCCCGATTCAAAATTTTCCGTCACTTTTCTACCCCACTCATCTTTTGCTCTTCTCTTCGTCCTCTCCACCGCCCTCTTTGCTTCCACTCTAACCCTTCTATATTCCTCCCAGCTTTCCTCTCTCCTACTTCCCAACCATTTCACATAAGCCTCCTTTTTCTCTTTTCACCACCTCCTTCACCTCCTCATTCCACCATTCACTCCCTTTCCTTCTGCTTGCACCCACCCTTTTTACTCCACATACCCTTCTAGCCTCTTCACATACTGCCTCTTTAAATCTCCTCCACTCCCCCTCCACCTCCCCCATTCCTGTCCCTCTCACGTCTCTCCACCTATCCTCCATACCTCTCCTAAACTCCCTCTTACACACTAACTCCTCCAATTTTTCCACCTTTATCACTTCTACTCTCCTCTTTTCTCCCTTTTCCATAAACATCACCTCTCCTCCCACCCTTATCCTAGCAACCACCAAATAGTGATCCGATATCCCCCTCCCCGCCCCTCTAAATACATTTACATCTAGCAATCTGCCTCTATCCTTCCCATTTACACACACACACATAATCCAGTACCGCCCTCCCCCCCGTTATCTCACTCTTCCATGTATACTTATGGTTTTCACTTTTTTTGAACCACGTATTCCCCACTATCATTCTTCTTTCAACACAACTCTAACAGACTTTCTCCATTAACATTCCTCTCCCCTACCCCAAATGGTCCTATTATTCTTCCCCCCCCCTCCCTTCCCACTCCTGCATTCAAATCTCCCAATAGACAAATTTTATCATTTACCCCAAAACTTTCCCCCAACACTCACTCAACTCACTCCAGAATCTTTCTCTCTCCTCCTCCCTCGCTCCATTCACTGGTGCATATGCGCATACAAAAACCCACATTTCCCCCCCCAAATTTCACTTTTTTTCAACCCACTATTATCGCTGGAACTACCTGACTTACACTACCCTTACCCTTATCCACACCTTCTTTACTCATAACCTTATTCCACCCTTCCCTCGCCCTCACCTCTCAGTTCACGCCCTTGATATCACCCCCTTGTATTTTCCAAAGTCCACCTCCCTCTTTCCCTTCACCTAGTTTCAGTTATCCAGCACATCTCAACCTTTTTTCTTCAAACCCCTTTACCCCACTTCCCTCCTCTCAAATCCTCGTTTACCCCCTCCAACGTTCATACATCCCACTTCTAATACCTCCTTCCTCCCCCATCTTTTCCCTTCTCCTATATACTATACTCGCTCAGGCTGCACGCTTTGTGGGACCCCCCCCCCTAGGCCCTTCCCAACACCTAAGGTTACCCACCCCGCTCACCTAAAATATACCCACAATAATACCCGTTAACACCTTATTTATCTACTTTATTATTTATACTATTTATCTATCTTATTTATCTATTAAATCCCAAATTACTTATTTAAATTACTTATTTTACTTATTTAAAATTCTTTAAAATCCCCCACATATAATAAAAAATTTAAATGTTTGTTAAAAAATACATACACTACTCAATTTATTTATTAAAAACTTTATTTAATTATTTAAAATTCTTTAAAATCCCCCACACATACTAAGAAATTTAAATATTTGTTAAAAAATAGATACACTATCTCCGAGATTACAAAACCAATTTCAAATTTTTTCCTTTTAAAACCTTTCCGTTATTCGAACAGAAATTAACTTTACATTATAAAAAAAAAAAAAAAAGAGAAAACACATAAAACTTTTTGTAAGAACATAAAACCTTTCCACAAATTTACAACACCGGCACTTAACTCCTCCCAAATGGTCTCGACTGACGAATATTTTTAACCTAGTTTTAAGTGAGCTTGAATAAATTATCAATTCTTATCAAAGTTTTGCTTTCTTAATTTTTTTCTTTTTTTGTTTTGTAAGAGTTTCTTTATATTTCGTTCCCTTTATTCACGCTTTCCTCCTAATTGAGTGATTACTCTGTTCTTTCTTCTTTACCTGTCTCCTGTATTTGTACTGTTTCTAAGTAGATAATTACTTCATATACAAATTGAGAATTATTGCAGATAAAACGTTGAGTCACAGAATCTTGCAAACCTTTATATTAATCACCAACACTAATAACTTTTCATCAGTTTTGGCCGACTAGCAGACTTTCTACGAACGGTTGGTTACCTTAGGAGTCATCCAAATTTTTTCCATTCGTCGGATCATATCACATAACTTAATTTACTTTTTTTCGACATTATATAATATATACTATATATATTATTATATATATATATATAATATATATAATATATTATATATTATTATATATATATATATATATTATATATATATACATTAACTTAATATTAGCGAACATGCAAAAAGGTAAATATTGTATAAATCAAAAGATAAATAAAAAAAAAGGTTGTCTATAAATAACCATATATAAATAATAATATAATAATAATAATATTTATTAATAAATAATAATAATTCAAATAATAATAAAATAATAAAATAATTAATAATAATAAAATAATAATAATATGATAATAACAATAATAATATTAATAATACATTAATAATTAATATATATATAATATAATTTATTTTTATAAATTATATATAATTATATATATCAAAATATAATAAATAATATAATAATAATAATTAATATTATATAATAATAATTTAATAATAATTAATTTAGATAATAAATATAATAAATTACAAATTAAAATATTTTACGTAATTTGGGTAATTTACGTAATTTGCGAGAGATAATTAGTTAAAATTGCATAATGTATATATATATGCAACTAACACTCATTAGCGTGTATTATATATAATATATATATATATATATTATATATATTTATACTATATATATATAATATATATATATATATATATATATATATATATTATTATATATTATATATATATGTAAGTTCACTGTGGCTTCGTGGATTAAAGCGAGTCTTTTCTAGCTTAAGGATAGTAGTTTTCCCTCTCGCTTGATCGTTGGTTCGAATCCTCAAATCCGGCAGCCTGAACGGACACAAAAAATTGCCGTCAGTAGAAGATTTTCTGTAATATTTAATAACAGTTTACGGCGACATGTGAATTACACTAATCTCAATACCCACACATCAACTAAAAACATAGCCAACACAATACAATGGACAGTCTACTATAACGTACAAAAATTACTTCATCCTTCAAGCTTCTAGCAAAGAAAGGTCCGCCCAATCTGGATTCGAAACACGTCCAACGGTGGCTAAAATTTCCCAAATGTGTTGAGCCGAAGCAGGTCTTAATAACAAGCCTAGATAATGTGCGCACTCTATTCACTCGGTTAGGAAAATACCATATAACTCAATTTTCCCCTGACTTAAGAACCTACGGGGTAAGGTAATGAAACCCCCAATTCAATGGATAGAGTTCAATGGTTTATATATATATATATATTATATATATATATATATAATTATATATATAATATATATATATATATCTATATATAATATATTATATATATTATATATATATATATATATATATATATATATTAATATAATATATAATATATATACTATATATAATATATATATATATATATATATATATATATATATATATTTTTTACAGATACCACCACTCACGGCCAAATGCCCTTTTCAAAAAGGAGGGACAAAAAAATAAACAAATAAGTAAATTAAAAAATAAATAAAAAAAATAACATAAAGATTAAGACATTTAACTCATTAAAGTACAACCGCACCCTGACTTGCCTAAACGCAATTCTCTCAGGTGGGCGCAAGACCGCGGGACTTAAATAGAGAGATTAAATATGCTCGGAAAATAAAGAAGGGCAACGGAAGTTCCACTAAACAGAGGTGGCTGGAAGAAGGAGGTAGCCACAACGAGTGATCCTTGAGTTTCCAATTATTCAAACAATTTTCATGAGAGAACAGGGAACCTCTTGTGTTACGAGGGCGGCGCAGTGGTGGAGGAATGCGAGAGGTCCAATTCTCAGGAACACCTGCGTGTAATTACCTATAGAAAGAGATAGGGCCACCTACGTCCACGACGCAGAGAAAAGAGGGTCAAGGGATCCAAGAGAGTATGGGACAGTTTTATAGCCTCTTTGCCTTAACTTCAAACTCTATCCAAAAGGGGGTGGAACCCGATCCACCCCCAATGTGGGACAGTATTCCAATACGGGGCGAATCAAGACCTTTATTAACTGGAGTAATCTGAGCAAAGAAAAAAAATTCACGGCAATTCTGAACAGAATTCCAAAGCTTTTTTGATGCCATTTTAGCAACCGATGTGATGAGGTCTCCTAGACAATTCACTATTTATGTTTACCCAGAATGTTTATGTTTACGGGTAAGACATTAGAGCCATCAAAAGGGATGGGAATTGGGAGGTATTTTATAGAGGGAGAATATGAAGAAGTCGAGTTTTCAAGAGTTGAACTTCACAAAGTTACGGTTACCCAACTGAGAAATTCCCGACCCAAAAATCGCAAGAATTGAATCAGAATAAGCGGTAAACGAGGAAGGCAACTCTAAGATACAAACAGGAGCACAGATTAACAAATGAGTGGAAGAATGGAGAGTTTTGTTCATCCGCATAAGAGTGAACAGAGTTAGAAGTGCAGCTAAGAAAATCGTGACGAAAAGTAGGAATAAAGTTGGAGATAAAACAGACCCTTGAGGAACACCAATTAATAAGAGAGGAGGAAGAGGTTGCTCCAGTTCACTAATTTGAGCTGAAATGGAACGTCTGAAAACGAAAAACTAGACACAGAGTAAAGCAAAGCGAAGGAGGAATCCAAAGGAAGGTAAGCTTAGAGAAAGTAGCGACGCCTATGCCATAACCCTGTCAAAAGCTTTAGTATGTCCCAAGCGCTACCACACAAGACTCCCATGAAACCTTAAGGGCAGTAGACCAAGAGTCGGAGAGAAAGGAAAGAATATCACCAGTTGATCTCGAAAGTCGAAAGCCATACTGACGATCTGAAAAGAAAGGGAAGAGATTCTATATGGATCAAGGATATATGAGAGTTAAAGAGAGTGTTTTCAAAGACTTTAAGATACAGAATACAAGTTAAGGCAATAGGTCTCGATATATATATAGTATATATATATATATATATATATATTATATACTATTAATATAATATATATATATGTATATAATATATTATATATATATTATACTATATATATATACATATAATATATATATATACCTTCAAAAATACACACACACCACCACACCACACACACACGGCACACACACACACACACACACACACACACCACACCACACACACACACACACACACAACCACACACACACAACACACACACACCCTATGCTGCACAAGACGTGACAGAAACCTATTCTGGTATCTCCATCAATGCAAAGGTTTTTAACAGAACACTCCCACCCACTATAACATAGGTCTTAACCAACCGCTAATACATCTTATCCTTTCCATAATGCACGCAAAACCATCTTTGATTCACTCTCGTTTATTTTTCTCCAATTACGCCTTTGCGTTCCACATCACAAGCCAACTTCTAAACCACGTTATTCCTCATTCTAATCAATTCTTCTCAACTACGGGGGTGAGAATTGCCCTCCGGCACAGATTGTACCTTTTAATCTATACCTCTTCCCTTCCATACAATAGTGTTTCACTAACTAGGCATTACACAGGCAACAACATAGCCTCACCGCCAAAGCCCTAGCGCATACCATATCATTGTCCCTTTGTATCCACCAAAGGATTTCAATTTGCATCAGCTACCTTCTTACCCACCAGCAACATTCCTACAACACACTGCAAACATCCGTTCCCTTTTCTTCCAACATATATCTTAATTATTTAAACTCAATAAGCTTGTTCCATTACTCACCATCCACATGATTTTCATAACCGCAGACTCTCATCACTCATTACCGATCCACCCTTAACCTCTTATCTACATTCAATTTCAAACCCCCGCCTTTTCACACCCTTCCCAAATCGCTCTAACCAAACCTCTCAAACTTTCCAAAGATTCATCACACAAGTCCAAATCATAGTGTACAATAGGCACATGCATTCTCCACTCTTTTCTATTGTCCAATCAAGGGTAACACCTTCACCTACCTCTAATTCTTTTCTCACCCCCACCATATACAAATAAATAACCAAGGAGACATAACACATCCCTGCTTCACCCCGGTATTCAATTTTAAACCATTCATATTCCACTCCATTTTATTCTTTACAGACACTCATATCGACACACATACTTTGATTCATTTGAGCATACCACCACATCCTATTCACTAACACTGCCACAGAGCTTCCCTATTATCCTGTCATACGCCTGCTGCAATTTCATAAGACTGAAATACAATTTATTCTTCTTCCTCTCCATTTTCTAATCATTTGGTTTCACTGTTGTAAAAATTGTTGGATCCATCAGCAATCTCTATACTCTATTGTGCCACTGGTCTTTTCCGCCTGTCAGGTTTCCTCAAGTCTCTTGGATGCAACTCTTTCAATTCCAATAAAACCATGGGCATATAATTGTTTCCTACAGACACTTCAATATAACTTTATTCCCTCTTATAGATGTCCATACAGTTTATCCCTTAAGTTCTTATCTCCCTTAACCCTTATCAATAAGGGTGCTATTACTGCTCTCCTCAAATTCTTCAGAACTATACCCTCCACAAACCTTTTGTTACCCAACTT
>JABUQX010060362.1:65000-70576 GCA_015478945.1 Trachelipus rathkii
TAAACTATAAGTGAGCCTCTGTTAACAATGGAAGTATTTGCATTGAATGTTATGCTTTACCAACTCTTCCAACATATTCGTATTTACAAGTAAAATGCGAATATATATATATATATATATATATATATATATATATATATATATATATATATATATATATATATATATATATATATATATATTTTTTATATATTTATATTTTTCAATATATATATATGTTATATAAAAATTTATATATATATATATATATATATATATATATATATATATATATATATATATATATATATATATAAATATATAATTGTATATATATATATATATATATATATATGTATATGTATATATATATATATATATATATATATATATATATATATATATATATATATATATATATATATAGATATTTGGATACCCATTTTGCTTATGGTATCTATAACTTTGGAGTGCCTAATGTTTCGTCATTGGAGCTAAACCGAAGTCTATCTCATTTCTTTGTAGCATTCCAATAATCCCGGACCAGCTTCTCCGTCCGACTCAAGTTCGCCTATATTCCCCTTTCGGGTGGTATACCTGTATATAAATATATTATATATATATATATATATATATATATATATATATATATATATATATATATATATATATATATATATATATATATATATATATATATATATATATATAGAGAGAGAGAGAGAGAGAGAGAGAGATTATTTTTATTTTGAAAGTCAAAAGAAAGATAATTACAGTGGACAGGACTCTAGTCAGAAAACTAAGAGATTATGAGGGTCCTTTTATTGTGTCACCAAGGTTGGTGCTGAAGAAATGGTCTACCAGATTGAAGGAAGGCATAAGAGATTGAAAGTTCATTTGAAAGTTTTGGCAGATCACCTTTGTATTTCTTGGAAAACTTTTAAAATCAAATCCAAAGGAACCTCTTTTGACTAAGGTAGAGGAGAAGGAATAACCCCTTGTTACGATATGTTCCCACTCAACGGAATTTTTCACTTAAGACTTATTCAAAAAAATAAAAGAGTCTTGAAACTGAATGAATCATGATATATGCTATAGCGAATTAACATTGAGATAGTCTAGAAGAGATGTGACTCGTGAATGCAAGCCAATCCAGTGATTATTATTAATGAAAGTACTTAGACCAATGACACCGATTTAGCACTTACCTCCATTATAGGAATGAAAACGCTAAATTGGTTTGAAGTAATGACAGACAGTGAGAGGAGAAATATATTTGATTTCCGTAAATTTAAAAAAATTTATTTTATTTCCTCCTTAAACATAGTTTCCCACTGTTTTGAAAAATTGGAAACCAGAGACCAAATTAAAGCCTGACATGCTACGATATGCTGCGCTTGAAATTGTCCAAAACAAAGGAAGTTGCAAAATAGATGAATGGAGCGTGTTCCAGAATTTACCAGTGAATTACATGCAAGATTGAGCATAGCAGTTAAGTCTGGGTGAGAGAGTTGGGACGGAGAAAGGATGAGCCTGTCTGAAATACGAATCGCAGAAACTCTCCTCATAGAAGGAGGTACATTGACTGGAAATTTAAAAGAGTAATGTAAATTGTAATATAGTCTGAAACAGATCAGACTATACATAGATCTAGCATTAGAAGAACTGGTTGTAACAAGCTCGAAGAAATCTGAATGTTTAGGGGAGCTTGCGGCTTTCTGGATTTTGTAAGTACATCGAATAATAGCATCTAGGTGGAGTGGAGAGAGCCGAAGGAAGCTTGAGGCGTTCAGATAGTTTGGGTACACCTAATAGCAGGCACAGAATTGCAAGAAAGGAGAACTAAAGATTCACAGCCAAAAACACGATCAAATGACCAGTACATAATCTGGCGAATGTACAGGAAAGGATTTTAGAATACGAATATAGGACGAAACTTAAAAAGAGTCGTACTAAATTTGAAGAATTTATATTACAAAAAATAAAATTAGTTAAGCAAATCCAGTATAAGGTTGGCAAGTAACTACCAACCAAAGTTCTTAAAGTCAGTAGTATTCATAAATGTTTTTTTTTTATAATTATTATTTCAATAAGACATTTTTTTTATCAGTAGATCACCAGATGACATCCTCTATTTACAGAATTATTCAGCTTTAATTTATTTAATCTAAGTATTAAGTGAAGCAAAGACTGGATGATTATTCGTAATATTTGAAAACGTGTTAGTTTCACCTACATCAGTTGACTGTAAAACGTTTTAGATTTTAAAGTTTGGTAGTGGACGATAGTGTGAAGATCGGGGGCGGGAAATATTTCCTCCTCTTCATAGTCCGAAGATCCTGCGGGGTGCAGAGATAATTGCGTTTTTGTTTAGCTTCAATTTATGGATACCATCTTAGGAAGTTCAGCAGACCTAATCCTAGGTGACTTTTTGAAACTTTTGTGCTGGTTGATGGATGCTCATAGTAAGCTACTTCTGTGAGACATCTGCTGCTCTAGTTTCCGCAAGAGCGCTTGATAGAGCCAATTTTACCCCGAACGAAGAGACTGTGACACAAATCGACATTTTCTTGTATTGAGTGCACGCCCTTGACGGAGTGTGCTTGGAATATAATACCTGCACTATATATTTTTTTTTATATTTTGTATTGCAGTTACTTGAATACTTACTATTTCATAATTGAGCTATGTTAAGTAGAGTAAAACTGGTTAGTAATTCTACTTCAAAATGTTTTTAATGCATTGTTTTAAATTTTTTTATAATAATATAAACATTTGCTCAATATTTGCTTGGCATTCTTTAAGGTTGAATCCTCGAAGCAGGAAAAAGAACCATTGGTTAACGGATAAAGAGCTTGGAGGAGAGTTGGTAACTATTTGTATAATAAAACGGACTTGATTTAACAAAAATAAAAAAAAATACAGTTGGGAAAATGAATACCATATTAACCCTTTATGTATTTACTCACATAGATTTTAAAACTTACGTAAAGTTCATAACATCCTGAAAGATATGCCACTCATCAGCAATGAAACCTGCTCCTAAATTTTGATATTCTTTTGTTTCAATTACACTGCAATATGGAACAGCCTACAAATATATATATATATATATATATATATATATATATATATAGTATATTATATATATATATATATATATATATATATATATATATATATATATATATATATATATATATATATATATATATATATATATATATATATATAATGTAACTGTTTCTTGATCTCTTATAATAGTTAGTTAGTCAGTTTATTTATTAAGTATATATATATATGTATATATATATATATATATATATATATATATATATATATATATATATATATATATATATATATATATATATATATATATATATATATATATATATATATATATATATAGGTATATATATATATATATATATATATATATATATATATATACTGTATATTATATAACAAATAAATAAAAATGTAAACACGCAATTAAGTAAATACGTAATTGAAACTATTATAATTTAACGAATCAATGCAATTTGAAAAATAAATAACACAGAACGTATCGATCAACCTTTGGCCACACACACACACACACACACACACACACACACACACACACACACACACACACACACACACACACACACACACACACACACACACACACACACATATATATATATATATATATATATATATATATATATATATATATATATATATATATATATATAAATATATATATATATATAAATATATCCTATTATGTTTTACTACTCCGCCAGTTTTGTTTTTTTTAATTTTTTTCAATGTAATCCTAGTATATGATACTAACAATGAATTTCAGTGGTGATGGACGTGATTCAAAAGTTCGAAATATTTAAATAATTAATTAAAATCACATTTATATCAATAAAATGAAAATGAAATATCTCGAAAAGTACGACACTTACAGAGTCCAATTACATATTTGAAATCAGCGTATAAAGCTTTTACTTACAAAAATGTAAAAACAAAAACAAAAATTTTTTTTTCATAAAATGAAATATCTCGAAAAGAACAACACTTACAGAAAACAATTCCATATTTGGAATCAGCGTGTAAAGCTTATTACAAAAAAAAAAAAAATTAAAAAAAAATTTAAAAAAAAAAAAAAAAAAAATTAGGGGCCTGAGCCGACGGGGACAGAGGGGACGTTTTCCATACCCCCGTAGGGGAGGGGCGAGGAACAACCGCGACACCCAAATACCAAAGAGCGGGGTTCCGAGACCCTCCCCGGAGGGGGAAATAGTCCACCCTGTCGTTCCCCCGGAAGGCCGAGAGACCCCGACTCCTTCCATCTTTGCGGTTTACACTTGGGTATTCCTTTAGTTAAAAAAAAAAAAAATTTAAAACTGACGGATTCGTAAAACGTAACTGGTATATATTTTTGAATCACGTCCGTCACCCCTTAAATTGACAGTTAGGATTATATACTAGAATTATATCCCTGATCACCAGGTTCAAACAAACCGAGTCTTGAAACATAACAGGTCCTGTATATATATATATATATATATATATATATATATATAGAGTAGTATATATATATATATATATATATATATATATATATATATATATATATATATATATATATATATATATCAGAGGTGGCACCTCTCTGCCTTATTTAGGGGTAGTCCGCTAGCGCACCTCCGCAACTCGAGAAAACGTAGTCCGCCAGCGCTCCTCCGCACCTATTCAGACCATCAAACTTCCGCTATCGCAAGTCCGCACATCCGCACATCTTCCGTTAATAATGTGCGACTTCACAAAAGGTTTTTAAGATTAAATACTAAATAGTATATATCCTTACAAAAATTTATTTATAATATTATGAAAAATTAAATGAATATTTACAAAATCTCAAAGATTTTCCTCTTCCTCCTCAATGTCTTCGTCAAGCACCAAGAGATCCATATTAGCCTTTTAAAAGATTAGCTGCTCAAAATTAAAAGCAGTTATGGCTGACCCTCTTTGCTCTCAAAATATCCCCACCAGTACTAAATATTTGCCTCCTACAGCAGCAGAACTAGGGGAGGTGTATTATATTTTATTAACAAGGTTCAACAAATTCTGCCTACGCTGAAAGGGAAAGATGTGGTGAGAGGAGTGTTGGTGTTAGTTCGCTTCCTGCAGCAGTCCATTGCTAATTTAAGGTCCTCACGTAAATCATTCTGCCTTTCTGGAAATTTTTGACCACCTGTCCACCCTAAGAAGGTCTATTTCGTTCAAGATTTTAGTAGAAACCATGAAAGCCTCGACGCCTGCAGAGTCGATGCTAATGCTCGGTAGAAGATATATATATATATATATATGCATATATATATATATATATATATATATATATATATATATATTATATAGTATATATATATATATATATATATATATATATATATATATATATATATATATATATATGTCTATATATATATATATATATATATATATATATATATGAAGCGGCGCACGAAACGCTAGGAAAGCGTTTCACGATAAATGCGAAAAACGGTTAAACACCCACTTGACTGAACGAAGCAATA
>JABUQX010060363.1:0-2500 GCA_015478945.1 Trachelipus rathkii
CGTGACAGAATAGAAGAGCACCGAACCTTGATGGATCTGTTTGACAAAAAAGACATTTAATGAAAACAGGAAGTTGCCGCGAAAACCGAGCGAATTTGGAGTTTAAGGAGAATCCCAGTTCTCCACGTTTGTTAATCATAAGCTTTTTCAAGTCAAAGAAGGGACACCAGACCATCCAAGTTTGAGAAGCTATCCGGAGTCATGATCTATTAACAAGGGGTCCCACGGTCGAACGATTTTTTGCGAAAGCCGAAACTGGAAGTTTGGAAAAGGCTTGGCGACTATCTCCAAGAACAGGGAGAAAGGGCCTGAAACCATTTTCTCCATTAATTTACAGTATGGCAGGTCAGTGAGATTGGGTCTTGTTATTACAGCTTCGATTCTTTTCCAGGTTTGGGATAGGAATTTACAAAGCTGTAGTCCAAAATAGAGGAAAAAGGATTGATCCAGATTTGTTATATAGATCCAGAAAAATGCTGGATGCGAGGGTGTATGTATGTGACGGATCATGTAACGAAATCATTGTCTGGACCAAGAGCACCGTCTTTGCTACTTGCCAGTGCAGTTTGATACTCAGCAAGTGTAAAAAGACGGTTGTAGGTATGATCTTCCCCTTTCCGCTGTTTGAAAAGTTGGGCAGGCGTGTCAGTTTCAGTTTTTGAAAGGCTCAGATATAGCGGAATGAACTCCAATGGGTTAGCAAAGTAATAACCTAACGGGCATCCGCAACCACCGCAGGAGGGGAGATCGTCAATCACTTATTCAGGCCCATAACGGAGGGATGGGGTTGAGGATATTGGAGCGACGAGATATTTTCTGTGAAACTTTCCACACTAAAGGAAGGGGAGTTGTGAAGTTAACAGTCGATATGTAAGTTCGAAAAAATTGTTTACGCGTTTTACGATTAAGTTCCGCGCCGAGTCTCGCTGCGGCGCTTTATAAATAATCATGTGGGTGTGCGGTCTTTTATATGCCTGTAGAGTTCTTCTTCTCTCGGTTGGCTTGTGCGCACTCTTGGGACCACCAAGGGGTTGCCGACCGCCTGCCTGAGGAAGACTGCGGGATGCAAGCTTCCGCTGCAGAGGTGACTACTTTCTGGAAGAAGCAAAAGGCATCATCAACAGTCGGAAATCGTTTATTGAAAGGAGAAAGAGGGATAGCTGTGGCCTGATAAAAAGGCAGCCCACTCCGTCGATCATTACGCCAGCTGGAGGTTGGGTTTTGCATTGGCTTGAACAAGCTCATTTTAAATGTATGGAATGGATCGCTGGAAAATAACACAAAGCGGGACCAGGTAATCAAAACGGCCATAAGGAATGGGAGCAAAAGGAAATCATCGATACAAAGGAAGAGTGTGGAGCTAAACGTTTATAGGGTGGAGGAGTCCTGTGTTAAGCATCACAGGGAAAAGGGGATTAGGAGATCTATTAAGATCTTGGACTTAGATGAAGTGACAGAGTCACCCCATAAGGGGTGGCGGAGGTTGAAGTCACCTAGTATAACAACCGGAGCAGGGAGCTGTTTGAAAAGATCTGCTAAGTCGACCTTAGTAAATTCACTACTCGGAGCCAATTGAGCATATAGTAATGTCGATGGACAAGTGAATTCTTGCCGCTACTGCATGAAGTTTGGTTTGGAGAGGGACTGGGGAATAGGGATAGATTTGTATATGAGATTCCTGACCCTCCCTATCAGTTGTCAACCCTTTTCTATAGAGTTAACGGCAATTATATATTCAGATGGTGAACAGAAGGCACGATACATAGTCGAAGTTCCTGCCAAAACATATCACTTGAGTGTGCATATGTTCATAGCTTGAACAAGTTCTTCGAAATCTAGAGTGAATAGCCACGACCAATTCCATGAAGGAAAGTAAGTCAGCGTGAGTATGAATATTATAAGAATTTGGTGGTCTATTTAGAGACATTTCTCTATGTGACTGGCGCATGGGAATGTTAGAGGTGGGTTCAGATTGAGAGAAGGTTAGAGACGTGGGCTCAGCGAGGAGAGGGAACAAAACCTGGGCGGGCAGGTATAGTCTTACACCAGAGATTTTGTTAGGTTGTAGACATCTTAGGGAGGAGTTTCTATATATATATATATAGGTATATATATATATATATATATATACTATATATATTATATATATATATATTAGTATATTATTATATATATATATATATATATATATATATATATATATATATAAACATTTTTATATATATGTTATTTATATATTTTATATATATATATATATTATATATATATATTATATATATATATATATATATTATATATATATATATTTATATTATATATATATATATATACTATAATATTATATATAATATATTAGTATATATAATATATATATATATATATAATACATATATATTATCATTATTACTGTCCACTATAATATCACTATATTATTTTAGTATATTTATATTTATATATATTATTATTTTAATTAATATAATTAGAATGAAGTATTAATATA
>JABUQX010060363.1:10000-13298 GCA_015478945.1 Trachelipus rathkii
TTGTAATAAATAATCACAAAGATCTTTAGTGCCAATAATTTGTAAGAAAAACATTTAATAAGATGTAAGAAGCAAAAAACTCATAATTCTTCTTTTGGCCCTTACCAACCTCGATGACATCTTCAAAGGCTGATGTCTTTCGTCATTGCTTATTTGTAAGAAATAATAAAGAAATTAAATCAAAGGGAACATCAACATCAAAGGAATGTTATAGGATTGTAGCAAAAGATATCGAAGACATTTGGGATCTTTTTTCATTTCCTCATATATCATTTGAGGCCATTGCTATGAAAGTTGAAAGGTTGATCGTTTCTGCTAGTAATCTAAATAAAGTTTCTATTAAACAAAGAAATGATGCTTACATGAATAAACCTAAGGCATATGAAGAGTTTCAGTCAAAAAAATGAATAAACCTAAGGCATATGAAGAGATGTTCGATATATGTACGTGTACCTGCTATGATAAGGCAATTAACCGAAGAGATTGTCGATGTGAAATAAGAATTCCAATGATTGAGTGGGATGCATTTGTTGATCAAAAGAAACGAATTAATCAGCTTGGGCCAATAGATAAAGCAACTACTTCAGAAAGAAAACGGACTCAAGAAAGATGTGAAAAGCTTGATAGCAGGATGGTGAAATGTTTTAGTGTTGCTGATGGTTTACTTACAGTTACTGAATATGATTCTTCAGACATTGATAACGAAAATAGTTATACGGATGAAAAGAGTGATCCATCCTTTGTTCTAGATGCTGAATTACAAGAACATATCAAAATAGAATTTTGTATAATAAATTGTCTGTGACAGCCGAGAGATTTCGCGTAAGTTATAGAGCTACGGCTGCCATTGTAAATGCTGCCTTGGAAGATATGGGGATTTTGGTGAGAGTGTCTACAGCTGACATCATGTAACTCGAGAACGGCAGCACCTACAGTAAAGCAAATTATATATTTGGAATCAGCAAAAAATTTTAAGCAAGGGTTTAAAATTTTTTTTTTCATTTATTCGTCGGAAATATTTTAAAAAAAAAATCCCCATTTAGGATGCTAGAGCCGACGGGGGACAGAGGGGGGACGAGGTCCCCCCCGTCATCCACCAGGAGGCCGAGAGACCCCGACTTCTGCCATCTTTGCGGTTTAAACTATGGTATTCCTTTAGTTAAACTAATACCAAAGTGTAAAGGGAAGTAAAATTATTCTTTTTTTTTAACTAAAGGAATAACATAGGGTAAACCACAAAGATGGTAGGAGTCTGGGTCTCTCAGCCTCCCGGTGGACGAAGGAGGGGACTTCGTCCCCCCTCTGTCCCCCGTCGGCTCGAGCCCCCTTAATGGGGAAAGTAAAAAAAGATTTTTGAAATATTTCCGACGAATAAACAAAAAAAAATAATAATTAAAAACCCCTACTTAAAATTTTCCGCTGATTCCAAATATATAATTTGTTTTATTATATTTACTGCCGTTCTCTAGTTACATGATGTCAGCTTTAGACACTCTGACTTGGGATTTTAAATGCCAGCAATATGCTTGATAAAAAAAAAGTAGAGAGAGAAAGAAAAAGAGTTGGATCGAGAAAGCAGATTATACATAAGTTGCAGAACAAAAGAATTGAGTGCGTTGGCTTCGATGGGAAAAAAGATCAAACTGAAACACACGCAGGAATGGAAATTGAGGAGCATTGTCAGGTAATGTATACGTAGATCACATCGCTCCTGACAACGGAAGTGCTCGATGCATAGCAGATGAATTAATAACATTTCTAGTTGATTCTGATAGTTTTCAGTCACTTAAAGCTATGTTATGCGAATGTGCTCCTGTAAATACTGGCCATGTAGGTGGTGTAATAAAATTAATTGAAATATACATTGAGAGGCCTCTGCAAGGGCTAGATGATGTTTCTTCATGCCAATGAATTGCTTTCAGGCATATTTTCAAATGATTGATGGCAAAATGACTGGCCCAAAGAGTTTTTGGAAACAAAATACAAATGGATTTAAGACAATTAGGAATAACTGATTTTTGCTTGCATTGTGAAACTTGAAGTTCATAAAGATTAGCTAGAGACCTTTATGACCAATCAGTATATTTATGAAATATGCACTGGAAGTTAAATCGAAATATCAAAACAGTTCTTTAAAATCTCTGGAGCTTTTACATCATGCAAAATGCTCATAAGAGCAAATAGAATTTTAAGATTATATGTTTTTACACGCAACCAGAAAATCTCCAGGACTTATTAGATCACATTAGAGAAGTATACTGCTCCTGGTTGGTTTTGAATTAATCGCATCTGAAAGCTAAGAGGGGCTCTGATTTTGTATTACCTATATCTCTCTCAGAAAAAAGTTAAAATACATCGTGAAAATTTTTGGAGAATGTCCTAGCGACAATGCATACTTGCTCATCCTGAACACTAGTCTTGCTGCATGATCCGGAATCTAAGGGTAGAGATTAGGAAAACTGCATACCATCGTATTAAAAAGAGAAAAAGGGGGAAATGAAAGTTTGAAACTTCCAAGTAATAAATTTCTCAAAGATACTAACTAATAGCAGCGTAACCGACTGAATTGACTGGGACAGAGATAATAACCACTCCACACGTGTTAACAGACATTTCTAACTGATGATCTAACTTAGGACTAAAACAAACCACTTGATTTTCCTTCAATTCTTGTCACAAGCCCAAGGGGTTAAACGATCAATTAAGCTTACTCATAAGGCTCAAAAGACAGGATTGAGTTTGAGAACGCCAATACATATATAGGCTTAAGTGAGTTGCAGAACTAGAAAAACTATGCAAATTTCCAGTCTAAATACCATCGGAAATAGTTAGAAGAACACATTGTAATAATAATGAAATGCTAGTATTGATTTTAGTATACCAAATATTAATTAATATTAAGTATTAATATAATATTAATATAAATGGCAGTTTTGTGCTTTTATTAATATATTATAATATTATTAATAAAATTTGATATTGTATCCTATGTCATATTTCTTTCATATTGTAAGGGGAGGACTTTCAAACAAGGGGAGGGGGATGCAATAACCATTACAATTTAGTATATACACCAGTTTATATAAACTAAATGTTAATGTATATACATTAATAATATATAAAATATGAAATAAAAATTTATTCTCGATATCATATTTATATATATTATATAAATATATAACTATATATATATATATATATATTATATAATATATCAATATATAAATATATAAATATATATATATATATTATTATTATATCTAATATATATATATTTTATAAATATATATATAATATT
>JABUQX010060364.1:0-21803 GCA_015478945.1 Trachelipus rathkii
ATAAATAAGAAATACCCTTATAATAATTGTTTCACTTGCAGTAGATGAACTGCCTAGCATGTATATTTTCTCTGATTTGTTTCTTTGTCCATCGTGGTAGTGTCAAACACAATACCGTGTCACAGCTCGGGCCAGTTCAAATCAAGCAGATGAAATTAATAAGGGTTATTTTTATCAATACCTAAACACTGCGGTGATTAGAAGATAGCAGTTGCTATATCATAATAATATTCTCCCGTTTAAATAAGTATATCACTCTGTGCGTCTTCGTGTTGACCCAGTTGTTCCCGATGTAGACTGAGAGGGTGCCGTTATGTTCCTGTTTGTGGTGATATTATTCATAAGGAACATTTGTCCGTTCTTCTTTAGTCCATCGTGTCGTTGTTGGTCATCTCACATAATCATCGTTTCATTCTAGAGCCCAAGTTAATCCCAGCAGAATTGTGAAAATACTTAAGGGTTATTTTATCAATACTATCACACTGCGGTGAGGGCTGAATAGATGCATTATCTAAATTTATATAAATGAATAATAATAAAATCATAAAATAAATAAATTATAAGATGATTAAGATAACGCCTAATATATAATTATATTAAGATTTATAAAAAAAACATAAAAAATATATACTTGCTTATGCTGTCCAAATATTATCTCTAATTTATCGAGATGTTGAACTATACCAATGTGATTGCATACATTCAGAGATATCTTGGAATAAGATCTCGTATTCATACGGCGGTTCTTGTAGGCTGAATGTTGACTATCTTTAAAACAGAAACTGTGTTAATATTTTTATTTATTATTATAAGGTGTGGAAACAGAGAAGTGAGCCAGAGCGATAGAACGGAGCGAGTTTAGGACACGGGGAGTGTGCGACAAATGGGTTGAAAAGATTTGATGATGTTTCAGTAAGAAGGGAAAATTCTTATAGTTTTGGTATGCTATGAGCAGTTAGCACGACCGGGCAGTATGAATGAGTTGTGATCTAGGTTGTCTTACGTAAATACAGTATGTCTTGAATTAGTATAAAGTGCTTTCAAAAAGCACTGTGGAGTACATTAATGTTTGCTTCAGAGAAATTGTAATTTTGTAATCAGTAATTACTAATCTTCACTGAATTTAGGAAAAAAAAAGATTATGGTTAATTTTTAAAATTCTATAAATAAAGTAACTACGATGGAAATCGAGTGTAATTCGTTAGTATATACTGATAATTTAATAAGTCAATTAACAGTATATTTTTACTAGTAGTTTAGTTGTTATTTATATTTATTGAAAGAATTTGATGTTATGTAAAGCTTGTTCAGTTTGCTACTTATTACATGAGTAATTTTCTTAAAGTTTGTTACTATTACTATATAATGTAACATTAACACTGATATGTTAGAATATGTTAGGAAAGTGAGATTAGGTTGTTTTTTGTAGATCTTTTCATTACTTTTACCCAATTTATTAAGTTTTTAATGCTAGCATTTATCTGAATTTGTGTAAGGTATGTTAGTATTTATTTAATATGAGTGTTCCAATCACGCTATGATTTTATATGATGTATTAAGACTTTGTAATGTTAGCACTTAATTCATAAATTGTATTCCAGTTTGAGTTGAGTTGATGATTTACTGCTTGTTCTCCTTTTCAGAATAAGGCACCTTCCCCCCAACCCATTTATCCTAAAAAGTCATTTCATGTTACTTCTAAAGTGTCTAGATATACTTTCGTCGCAATATTTGGTATGTTGGTGTATGCTTTAATTATTGCTCTAGTTTCAATGTGTCTTATTTGCTTATCGTGTTACATCTTAGTTAGATTATATCTTTCTTTATATGGATTATTAACACTTGGCTATGTTAGCAATTATATTGTCTCTATAATAAATTTTATTAGGTTTGTTAGATATTAGTTTGTTAATGAAGGTTAAGTTTTTGTTCAAAAATTGTAGGTACTTTACCTCTAATAAAGTATTGAACTTTGTTAATGTTTAATCGATTATAATTCGTGACGTAGTATGTTTAGTAAGTTATGGTATGTTTTCTAGTTCGGGGGTATATAGATTAACTTATGGGATGTTAAATACTTTGTTATGTAAGCATTTGTTCGTTGTTCAATATGATAGAGAGATTTGTTAAATGTGTTTTATTAGTTTTGTGTATATTGGTTAAGAAAAATGGTTAGGCTAAAGTTTGGGGGGGCAATGGGTTATACTTTTGTAATTTCGGACATTGTCGTATAAGTATTTAGATAGGGGGTGGAGACCTAAGTGGGGCTTAGTTTGGTGATGTTAATGGATAGCCTTTCTGATAAGGTTTTTGGCTTATGTTGATATCTTGCTAAGTAAAAAACTGGTTGCATTGTAGTGTTTAATATATTGTGTAGATATGATAAACACTAATTTTTAAATCTTCATGATATTTTAAATTTATCATTTGATTTGATATAGGATATATTATATAACAGAAAAACTGGGATAGGGTGACGCGTGGTGGGTGAATGCTTAATTTACTATACATATGAGAAATCATGTAAACTTTGATAATGTTGGCATTTTATTCGTGCGTATAATGTATGTCAGGTATGTTATGATGCTCTATATTCATTATTCAGTAATGATATGGTTAGTTTGTACAATTGATTTGAACTTTTAGCTTATCTTAGCGATTCTATTCTCTTTTGAACATAAAACTAGTTAGTGTTGTATGTCTAATAATTCTTTTATTTAGCTATATAAAACTTTTTAATAAATTTGAATGTATTTCATACAAAGAACTTATTTGTAAAGCGATGTGGTTCTGGTCCGGGGAGATCTAAACGAGATACATATTTATGTATAAGAGTGAGGGTTAGTAAATAACATAAATGGTTTTAATATAGGTTTAATGTTTGTTATGTCATACAGTGAAGAGTGAAGCCATGGCAGAGTTGATGGATGGAACCGGTACGGGGTGTTTGGGCGTTCTACAGCTTACTGAGTTAGTGTCAATTAAATTACATATTTTAAAAAAAGAGAGTTTGCATTCGATATATCACAATAAAAAGACAATGAATTAATTTTAATTTTACTTTGAAAGAAAGATATAAGATTATTGTAGTACTTATTAAAAAAACAAATAATTATTAATTTATTATGGAATGTGCTTACATGGGGGGCATTGACAAAGAACAGACATATAAATGATCAAACAAACAAACCACACCACATCGAATAGAAAATCCGGTCTACAATATATGAATAATTCCACAATGTATGACATAGATATGTGAGAAGTACGTATGATGTCAAATTGCTAAAGTAAACTAGTGTGTTTGCCTAGAGAATTTAGACAGTAGGTTAAATAGAACTGGGTCGAGTATGACTAGACAGGAAAGAAAGTATCAGATATTATCAGTAAGGAAAGAGAGATAATAGATTAATGATATGATAGATAGATTACGTAAACAGATAGATAGAAATAGAATAGACAAGAATGAGAGAGAGAGAGGAAGAGAAAGAGAGAGGTGAGGAAGCTCTGTTTAAAATGAGTTTGTTGTTACAGCGGTAATAAATATCCATTAATTGAGCTGTTATGCGCATTGAATTTTTTTCAAGATAATCTCAATGTTGATATGTGGAGTGTGTGGGGTGGAATCTTGTTACTTTGCTTTAAACGATTCTCATGGGATCAATGAAACTGTTTTTGATCCACTTAATTATGATATGGTTCATTTCATAAACCTATTTTTGGTTAAACGCTTTTATTTATAGAAAAAGGCCCCAAAATATGACTTAAAGCAATATGATCTCAATAGATTGTATGGATGGGTGGCAGTATGTGGGCACTTGGTTTAACTCGTTAAGTCTAGTAAACGTTGCGCCATTTTTTTTTTTTTTACGCCTGTAAACATAGAAAAGAATTAAATCGTTAGAAAAACAAATATGTCTTTAAATTATTTTAAAACAAGTAAAATAAAAAATAAACAAAAGTTTTAATGTATTAATGAATATATGTATAATATATATACCTATTATTTATATATATATATATATATATATATATATATATAAGATATAATAATATATATATATATATATAATTATATATATATATATATCTGAAATGTTTATAATATATAATAAATATTAATAAATAAATTAAAACAAATCAATGAAAACTTTTTAATGTACTTTCTTAAAAAATAACTAAACAGCGAATAATAAATAAAATAAAAAATTAATTTAGAAATTTGAACATAAATAGATAATAGCCAGAGTCAAATAATTAAAAACAAGAATTATAATTGTAAAATATAAACCTATAAATATAAATAGCAAATAAAATAATGCATGCTAGATGTATAAACGGAAATTATAGTAGAGTGACGTTATAAAAAATAAAATAGATATGAAACTATAAGATTCAGCCTCAAATCTCTTTAAAAAACGTTATGTATGTGAGTATGCAATTACATTACACACGTACATGTTATAGACAGATATATTCCCATTGTAGCATAAGGCTGTTAATTGTTAAGAGAGACATTGTATAAACATTATAGAGAATGAGAGAGAGAGGAGAGAAGAGGAAGAGATTGAGAGGAGAGAGAGGTTAGTTTATGATGTAGTAAGGCATCTATTAAAGAACACTCAAAGACATTACCATTGGCATATTAATAATTGGGATATCGACATGGAAATGTAGTTTCTAATGTTTTCAGCAAATGCGTTCGTTGATTTTTGGAATTCATTCCGATGTAGAGGTAAAGGCGGGTCATTGTATGATTGTGGAAGTCGCCATTTTCTGGAGTTTCGTCGTGATCCCTTACCAATTCTGATTCCTCTGGAATCATCTATTGTCATCGTTCCTCCAACTTCGTCTGCTAACTTTGTGCATTTTTCTCTAACGAACTCTGTGCTTTCAGATATGCTCTTCATTGTGGTCACAGATATCCTTCAGGTCTGAAACTTCTCATGATATGATAGATTATAACGTCTTTTATAAGCATATAGATTGACACCAATAATGTATTATTAAGCCAATGTTTACTAACTCGGCTTCAGCACCGATGCATGCCGACACCGACTCCCTACTCCTTCCTCCATCTTCTTCTCTTATACATTCCGTTCAATTCTTCATCTGCTAAGCACTCTGAGCCTTTCGGCTTTGACCCCCTCCTGGGTATTCATCAAACACCATTGAGGTTTGAAGCTATCATTGAATATCAAGTTTATGCTTATAATCAATACATAAACCATTGGACATATAAAGCTTATAATCATGTCCTAACTCACACGGGAACCCATTCCTGCCTGTGCCGGCACTGACTCTGACTTATTTTCAGATTCCTTCTCACCCTTCTCCCTTCTACCTTCTTCCTTATGCATTTCATGCATTTCTTCTTCTGCTAAGCAATCTGTGCCTTTCGACTGAGAACTCCCCTCCTGGGGGTCCTCAAACACCATGGAGGGCTCTGAAAACCTCATAATCAAGTTCTACAGCTTCGATAACATATTAAAAGGACACCACACTTTGACACAGTTATGTTTTGTAGCTAGATTTCAACTCTGGTCTTCGGTCCGGTTCCGGCTCCGGCTGTCCAGCTCGCTGCTCAGTTTCTGGCACGATGTTCAACTCAGAGCTCCGTCTCTTTCTCCATCCTATTTAGTACTCTTCTTCTATATTTTATGCACTCAGGAGATCGTTCTCGTCTGCTTGACGTGGCATTTAATATCTGGACCAGCACCTCCGGGTGTTCATAAGAAAAGGGGCCAATTTGGGGGATCGATTGCAAACTCCACCCGTAGCTAGGGCCGTTGCCAGGTGCGGTGCGATGTCCCATCCAGGGCAGATGCAACAAAAGTCGATCCAATAAATCCTAACCTATAAGCAATAAGATAATTAACCCCTCGCCAAAAAGGATACATTCACAAATTCGCAGGGTCAATTTTTATCTCTAGTATATACTAACACCACACTCTTCCTACTACCTACAATTAAACTAAGATAAAAGGTAGAGTCCAGTTTGTACTGCAGCGAATTATATCGATATAATGATTTATAATAATTTATGAAGATTCTTGCTTTCTAGTGGATTGGGGGTGTTGCGATTCAAGTCGGTCTAAAACCAGAGCAGTAGTAGAAGACACGAATTTAATAATTGTCGATAAGGCTGGTAAAGATTTAATCAGCGAAAGACAAATTGCAAGACCATATAAATGATCTCCCGATCATTAGAATCGCTCAACGAAAGCAAAAAGCCCTTGTGGAAATAAGTCAGTGAAGTGGCAGATTCAAAATCCTGACACAGAACTTCCAACTGGAAAAAACGTCTGACCCGGGGCCTTAAACCCTAGCCTTGCGTATAAACGTCAAATCTACAAGGAGAAAAGTTCCAAATCAACTGCACGTACTGGAATTTCATCGCTTCCGAAAAGGTCTCCATATAACCATGAACGAGTTTTTAGCCTTGATCATGCTGCTCTGAAAAATCCCCAATAATTTCCGGAGTTCGGGAACCTAAAAGTCGGCTTTCCTGAAATTATGGACAAAGAGCAAGAAAAATGCTAAAGAAGTAATAAAAACAAATATTATAACACTAAAAAGTACCTAAAACTATCGTAAAAAGGACAGATTTATCGGATTAAGCTGCCAGATTTAGCGACAAATCTGGCAACTGCAATTTTGGCGGCCGAAAGCGCCCCTTATAACTACTATAATATAAACTCTGTAAAGTACAGCAATCAGAACGTATAATTAGAATTGTATTTCAAATAAGAGAGCAGCATTGATTAAATCATGCTAGCTCTCTCATATAATAGGATTTCACAGTTTTCTTGGCAGGCACACCAACTTCCCTATCTTTTCGCCATTAAATTTTTATAGCCTGGCATTATCAGTATATATTTCAATTTTCATTTTTAAGGGGAGGCCGGGAGGGTGTGTATTTGGGGAAAAATCTGTAGGTTTTAAATTTGGCAAAAACTTTTATTTACTTTTCAATCCAACTGCATCAAATAAAATGAAAGATACAACTCTTGGCTAAACAATCGTAAGTTTAAGGATAGAAAAATATTACGTTGTTCTATCTTTTAAAAAATAAATTCTCTTTTTTCATTTGAAGGAAAATCATAGTTGTCCGCGATCATTAGGTCATCGAAACATTTTATGTCGAAATGGTTTGAAACTTGAGCTTCAAAAAGGCAAGGTGTCTTCACAAAATATTATGATTTTTTACTCTAGTCATAAATGAAATATCGAATAACATTCATCCGATCAGATATGAAATTTCATAAATATTTTTTTTTTATAAATCAATTTCTTTTATATACCCAACTCTTTTGCTGCCGTTCATGAAAATATTAAAAATTCAAAAAAATTTCCGATGCGAGACATAGTGGCAGCACCTATATCAAAAAAAAAGGAGAATAAGGTGACAGAAGATTTTAACATTTAAAAGATGGATGCATACGAGTAGTGTTATTTACTTAGTTTCCTATCTTCAATTTGCATGAAAGTTTCATTCGGGCATGATGCTATTTTGAGTTGAAAATTTCATACGAGTTCTAGTAGTGTGAAAAAAACCAGTTGAGACAAAAGAGAAAATTCTTTCTACAAACGCTAGACTTAATTTCATTATCATTTTAAATCTTTTTTTTTTTTTTTTTTTTTTTTTTTTAACTTCATCCTAAAATGTCATAGCTCATTTGCATTTGCCTGGAAGATTTATTTACGACTTAACTTGAAAATTTTAGTCATTAAAAAATGATTTTAAATTTAGATTATGGTTATAAAAATTTTTACCTCTCTTTCATTTTGGGTCACTTTATTCAGACTATCTGTCCTATCACATCAATAAATAATTACGACATATATATTAATATATATATAATAGTATTAATAAATGTATATATATATATATAGTATATATGATATTATAATTTATATAATATATATTAGTTAGTAGTATTTAGCTACCTGGGGGAAAGAATTAAAAACTCGACTGGACGAACATTGTTGGCATGGGCGCTGGTTTTGGATATAAGCCGCATTAAAGTTCAATTTCCTGTGTCACCTCCCGTGTTACTTCCTTTTAGGGATAAACACCTTAAACTGAGTAAGCTTGTTCATGTATATTACTACTCAGTATTTAATATGATCTAATATAATTCTTTAAAAATCTATTATTTTATTAAAAGGTAGTATAATTTACTATTATTTTACTAAATGATAGTATATAGTTAGATAATGGGTTGATTCAGTGGTTTGGTCGACTCTCTCTCTCCTCTGTTCGGCTTCTCACCTCTTATATATTAGTATGAATATATTTGCTATTATATATGTGTATATAATATAGTATATATAAGTATACCTATATATAGTATATATATATATATATAGATATAATATATATTATATATATATAATATATATTATATATAGTATATTATAATATAAACAAATTTATCTTCACAAATCCCTAGTTATTATTCCATAATAAATAGTTTCTTTATTCAATTAATTTTATATTATTAACTATTAGTTTTCAAGTATAGTTTTTTTATTGAAGTATTAATAATGTAAATATAATTTTTTGGTATCCTGGGGAGTTCATTTATCGAATGTTTTATTTTTAAATTTCTTGAATAAAAATATGCCTACAAGATTGTAGGATAAAAAAAAACAACTTGTAATTAAAATTAAATCGCGAATGTCTAATTTTACTGTTTAAATAATATTTTTAACATCGATTTCGAATGAGGGAGCTTTTGGGGCAGCTAGAAAAAAATTAGCTATCATGTGCAAAACGATGCTTATATGATACTTATAGTTTGATATTAAATAATCTTTATATTTATTATATAATCGCTTTCTGATATGCCTCAGTTCGCTCAAATAACATCTAACTGCAATTATGAAATTGAACACAAAGATATTATTGGATCTCCATTAGAAAAATCTTCCTATAATGCTGATACGGGACGACTAGTGAATGACTACGTCTGATATATACTAATTAAATATATATGGAATTATATATATATAAGATATTGATATATATAGTGTAGAATATTTTAGTATTTGAATATTATTATATGAGTACGGTCATTTTACCTTAGATCATCGAGCATATAACACAAAAGTGTCTAAGGATATAAGAGGTTATAAATAATAAATGTTATTGTTATATAATATATACTGTATTAGTTACTATATATAGCCAGATCGTGATTGGGGGATGTTTTGACGATGGTGCCACAGAGCAGACTCCTCGGATAGACCCCGGTCTGGTTCTTAGGGTGGGGCAAGACGCTGTAACCACATTGTGTGTAAGTTCGGTTTGCTAGTCATAAACGGCCTTATACAAGAATATTCACATGGTATACTAGATGCTTAAAGAAATTATCTCGAGGTCCTTCTTCTGCAGATCCTTAGTTGATCGGTAAAACTACTTTAGACGCCCATGCCCAAATAACACCGGTCTCTAACTCGAAACATTGATTCAACTGGACATACATTTACACATAACTATACTCATATATTCAACAACCTAGTCAAAACAATAGCTCTCATTTAACTAATATAACAACTCGTAAACACCCCTTCAAAAGCAACTCAGAAGACACATGATTACCATCTCTCCAATTAGAGATCGAGGCAGACTAGTAAACCATTCAAACGGAATTATAAACACATATGAAGTTCCTAACTCAACATAATCACCCCATTAGATCAAACGATGTGTGACCATGCTCCTCAGAACTTGTTTGCATGCTCAGCTCAAATTTACACTAGAGTATTATGTCCCAAATTTATAATCAAAGACAATCTCACGTGATTATCGTATGAACATTATCAATATAACAGAACGGTCAAACTTTACACCCACCTAAGAGACCTGGTGGGTCGCTCCGGGATCCGTGAGGTTTTGCTTGGTTCCTTGATCTAGGGAAGAAAACTTGGGGAATGCTCATGGCCACGATTCCCCCTAACAGTAGTGACAGGAGGCACCAGGAGTGACAGAATTACTGAAATACTAAATAAATAATTTATTAATTAAGAACGGACCATACTGTTATATTAACTGCTTATAATTTATCTACTCTAACAAGATTATTAACATTTACACCCAAAGTAGAAAGACGTTGACATTATATGAGATAAGTAAATTTTTTAAGTTACATATTATAAAGATATAACGTAAGGGCCTCTTCGACTATAATATTCGACAACTAGGAGTTAAAAATAATTGTAGAATAGTAATATATTAACTTAATAAATACATACGCATAAAAATTTTATTAACAGTGTTTTTTTTCCAGCCTCAAAAACTCAGTTTATTTAAGAAATTAAAAAAACATATTTATATTGTTCATAAATGAAAACGGTAATCTATTATTAAATGCATCGTAATTATGTTTCGATAGATTACATTCAAATAATATTATTTACATAATATATTAACTATATGTAAATAATAAATTAAAAAACGATGTAAAATAACATAATATTAATTAATTAACAGTTGTAACGTTGATGCGAATAGTTAAATAGGAATATATTACAGTTTTTGAGTTTGAAGCATATGCAGAAGTAGGAAATGTAGATATGGATAGTAAAGTTTCTAGAACGTAGGATTTCATAAGGTGATGGTATTGATACAAATATCTGATTATTATTACCTCCATTAAAACTATAGCAATCATTGTAGAATCGATGAGCTAGCTCACTCAAAATATATTATTGAGAAAAAGTTATTATTGAGCTTGATCCATATCCTATTACATCACTATTATTCTGATTATTGATAATCGATATGATAATATATGTTATTCTATAAAATTAGATTAATATATTATTATCTATAAATAAGCTATTAATGTCAAGAATAAATCATTTAAATTAATATATAATGTAGTATATATATTATTTATATTAATAAATGAAGAGAGAGAGATGAGAGTATAGAGTAGAGATAGATAGTTACAGCTATATATATATAACTATCTATATAATGAATATATATATAATATCATTAATAGTATATAATTATATATTAATTTAATGTAATATAAATTTATTATATAGTTATAATATATAGTTATAATATTATATTATTATAATTAATGTAATTTACGTTCGAACTTATATTTGAAGCAATGAATGCAGAGGTAATTAATTTAAATGCTGCGTGTACACTTCTTTTTTTAATTTGACGTGTGCGTGTTATCGAACTGCGCTTGAAAGGTGCAGTAAAGCTTGTTAAAGGGGGAGAGCAACTTACGTAAATCGGAGAGCTCAAAACAGAGCGAGACTAACACAAAACCAAATGACTATAAATAAACAACACTAGTCAGCATCATAACGAAAATGGATATTAACCAAATGAAAGGACGAACATTAATACATTATTTAGGATATCCAATGATTAGCTAATATACACAATTACGCATATCGAGAATGCTAACAATAAGATTCAAAAGCTCGATAAAATGGGAGAGGTAATAGATTATAAGAAATCGAAACTACTGAGAAAGCAGATCGTGCTTTTCGAATTTCCATTATAAATTTAATTAATAAACTTAATATTTATAATTATAATAATAATATCTAATATAATATATGTAATATATGTATGAGATATGTTTTATAATTAAAATAAGATTGAAGTGATGACAGATAGGATGAAATAAGGACAATAGAAAGAGAGCTTGAAATTTTTTTTTTTTAATGAACTCACTTTATTTGTATACAAAATCTTTTTTAAATAGAGCACTTACCACACCATCCGCTTTCAAATATATATCTTCCAGAGCAAACACTTCCACGCCTTTGAAGCTTATCAATTCTTAAGTTATTAGAAAGTAAAAATAAAATAAAAAATAAAAAAAGAATAAATGACTTCACGTGGAGAGTTGCAGAAACGTGAAAATCTAAACATGATGTAAACTCAAAATAATGCTCTCATGCCGTTGGAGATACGAAATTTAACGTCTATATTTATAGGCCACTGTTGCCTTTTTTTAGAGCTCTGACATAATTGCGAGATGCCCAATGCAGTATGCATTCTTATGAGTTGATATAATAAATCTGAATTATTATCAATATAAAATCTAAATATATGTATTTTTTTGAAAAGTGTATAGCGTGTGATCTAGGTGGTATTTGTCTTTGTCTATGATTATTCATCGTTAATTCCTTATTTTTCATTCTTAAATTTTTATTAATCTGATTTTCTCGTGCTTGTAAATACAAAGTGCACGTGAGAGATACCCACTGAGTTGTGTGTGTGTTATTGTACTTAATACCGCCGCGATATTAACTTTTGGTAATCATACATTCTATTTATCTCAAATTTTCATCTGAGGTTGATTAGCGATAATTAAATGAGACTATATACTTAAACTTGACATAGATAAGCAAAATTATTAATTGCGGGCAGTCTTGCCTTTTCGGAAGGCCGATATCCATGTCAAATATTTGCTGCATAAAATGTTATGTCGATAGAATATGCGGAACATGTCTTCAATCAAAAAGAATTTTTATCTAAGAAGATGATCATTTCGTAATACTATACATAAAAATGCTGAAAGATTACAAAGGTTGTGTTACAGGCGAATAAACAGGCGAAGATGTATATCTGTTCAATTTAATGATGCTATTGGTCTATGGTTGCTAAAGTAATCAATCATCTTTGCAATTTAAAAGCTATCAGAATTTGCAAATACCACCCACCTCTCGATTCCTTCATTAAACAAAATGCAACTGGCCTATCTGAATAGGATTCGAGACAGTCGACACTACGTAAAAAGTATGGTAGTCAGCTTGTCAAATGGTGGCGCTGCAGAATAAAAATGTGTAAATCATATGAAATTTAATATGAATCTGAAAGCCAACAAGACTAGAATTAATTATTCATCTATATATTATATTTATTATATATTTAATTACTTAAATTATTAATTAAAACTGTTATTAATATTGTTAGCTGATATGTTCCTTTTATATTACTTTTATTATTAGGGGTGCACTGATTAATTGGTTAATATTGTACGGTTTAGCCAAGATAATAGGTAAAAAATCTTAGGAGTCAAAATTTTATTACAAATCACTGATATTTAATAATCATGATATTTTGTTAGCTATTTATTATTATATATTTTTTTATATAAACATGCTGAATATTATTAGCAATATTTTTTAATCTTAACGGATTCTCGTTTGTAGTCACAATAAATCCAGATACCGACTGGTTTATTTCTTAAGGTTTCCCAATCAGAAGAACAAAATACTTTTGAGTTGAGTGTATTTTTTTTTAACCGAGAGGAGATGAATAACGTCACAGCGCAACTCGTTATATTCAAATTCCATGATATAGAAGGCATGGTCTTGGGGAAGTTGTTCAGTCCCGTAGAGTTATGGGAATTTCCTTCTATGTTGTTAATTTGACGTTTGAATGATCAGCTTAGTTTTAAGCGTCAGGACCGTTTTATCAGGTATGGAAGGAGATGAGTTTTGCTGCTGTGGTCTTTCTAAAAAGGTCATATTTGGTTGTGTGAGGGTCTTGTTAATTGATGGGCTTCATTTGTGTGAGTTTATTGGTCTTGTGATGTTATTTTAATATCAAATACATATTGAGAATTATAATAGATGTACATTATAATTACATGCATTCATTTAGCTTAGGCTTGCCAAAAAATAATTCAATCACGTGAAAAAGGACAATTGAAAAACGATCATAAATTACAATAATTCCGACACACTAAATAAATTATTACATACAACCCATTATACAAATGACATTGAATAAATGTAAAGAAGAATCATTCTTTCGGATCAAATACGATTGGTAAATGATCACTTATTTTAGAGCACCTTAACTTGATCTTTCGAACTTAACTTTATATATATACTGTACAGGGGTGGATCTAGGTACGTTTCTTGTATGTCTTTTGTAAAACACGCAGTCTTACTTATCACTTTAAATGACGCTGCAGAGGTAATATAATACTATAATATTATAATTGATTATTTAGTAATTTTATATAGTAATTTGTTATGTCTCTAGTGCGATATACGGGGCGGAGCACTTAGTAAATAGGTAGTCTATATTCCGGATATAACTATACCTAGCGAGGTATAATATTATTTGCATACATTATAATCTACATAGCCGGGAGGGTGTATAGCCCATACTAATATATTATCGTAATACACTCCCCTACTGAGTATTTATCATCTGACCCATATTGAGCAATAATAGTAGGTAAGTCACGCTAGCTGGGTACGTATGTATATTTAATCGTACTGACATATCAGCAATTCTCGGCGGCTGATGCGGAGGCGGCGGGCCCGGCGCTCGAATTGACATTATCTCTTTGCACACCTCTGTAGGATTTACTGATGATTCTTGATATTTACACTGTATTATCTTGAGTAGTTGTGAAGTTTCTGAATTTTCCCGTTCTTGAATTAAGATGGGACCGGACGTGTGCTAATTCTCCAGTGGATAAAAGGCCCGCATATATCTTCCGCAAGTACGATAATAGCCTGACAATCAGAGACGAGATATGATTAATAAGGAGAAGAGAACTGCTATAGTGTGAAGGATATATAAAATAAATATTATAAGTTCATGGAACCTGAGATCAAGTATATTAGTAGGTATATTATGGTCGTGCTATGATTATAAAATCATTAGCGTCTAAATTCAATAATATGGTTAGGATTATAATTAAATGTATAATGTTTAATTATTAAATAACTGGCTTTATATAGCTTCAAGAAACACTGTTGATTTTGATGATCGGATGGTCTAAAAAGCCTCAAGTGTTAGAGTGTAGATATTGAAACGTTATACAAAGGAAGAAGATGAGGAAGAATGTGAGATCGGTGTATGCATGAATGGTGCTTGAGATGAAGAGTTAATAATAAATTTGGTACTATAATACATTAAATTGAGAGGGAGATCATGCTAAGAAGAGATGATAATGAGAGAGAGAGAGATAGACGTGATGATAAATGAGAAGTGTGATCGAAGAGCCATGTTAACAGTACATCATCTGTGAAGAAGAGCCGAACCACAGCACAGGGAGGATATCTATCAAATAGACGACAGAAAGGTGTTGATTGGTCCAAAGCAAAAAGTCTAACTTTGCATCACAGAAGGCTTGTAAGGACACTGAGTAATGCATAACAATATTCCAGAGTAAATCTATTCTTAGAAATGTGGTGGTCTTGGCACAACATGATAAGAATCGAACCTCAAGCAAACTAGAAAGTTAGAATTATATACAATAAAAACTATTAGTATTGAAGCAAACTTGTTTTTTTTTTATTGACATAGCTACTTTAAATTATATTATAAATATACCTTCTACCACTAATTTTTCCTTATGAGAAGCATAACAACTATGTAGTACAATTCCAAATGCGAATTGATACGCTAAGGTAGCTTGAGCACATTGAACCAGCAGAATCAATTCATATTACAGTTAATCTCTTTTTTCTATCTCTCTAATCTTTCAATATCTTCACGCATTCTTTTGAACTCTTAAATAAGTTCTCTCTAATACCCAAATTATGGGCACTTCTGATTCCAAGGACAAGAGAGTGCTGTTATTCAAATGACAGGTAAGGTTTAGCTTACTATTAGATAACAGGAATACTACATTTCTACTGAAGTGTACTATTCGCGAGCAGTACACGTCTTATAAAGATTAAAGAATATACGCAAATAAATTGAGTCTTACTTTGCTGCTTCTAGACTTACATTTCACTTTCTTTTTAAACATGACTGCTAATATCTAGTATTAGTAGTTGCTTGGATAAGCATGTAATCTGTAAATCATTGCATTACTCTATTGTATTTGCATTTAATCCAAATTATAAACCTCACACTTGAAGTATGTTTTTTAACAGTTCGCTATACCTTGTTTTTAATCATTATTATTTGAAGAAGCTTTATATATTATTGCTTATGGTCTCTTACAACACTCACTACATAATATGTTTTTATTTATTTAATATTATTAATTCTTTTGATAATGTGGCAATTCTGTGTATAGGTAAAAATCCAATGTGTGTTTTAACAATTCCGAAACTAGATTCATTTGTTATAAGTTCTATTTCAATTAAAATATTTTGTTAATTATATTTTTTTAATTTATATAATATATATATATATAAATATAATATTATATTGTTAATATATCTTTGTATTAATATTATATTTATATATTCAATATTATAATAATATATTATATTATATTATTAAATATATTATATAAGATAATATATATAATATTCAATAATATTAATATAATATAATATAAATATAATATATAGTATTATATATAATATAATATAATTATATCTATTATAATATTAATAATTATAATTAATATAATATTAAATTATATTTATATTAATAAAATTTGTATATATTTAATTTATTTATCTATGATTTAAATAATTAAAATTATTATAGTAACTAATTTGTTATATTTACTATAAATATATAATCATTTACTCAAATAACCTATATAAATGTCCATGCAGAAAATTAGCTTATTATTGCAGACATTGTTCAGTTATCTCTTACGTATCATGAGAGGACTCTATATGAGAAGATAACATTATCAACATGCTCGAAATCATTACGGAGAGACTACAATACTTCACTCTTAAATATTTATTAATGCCCCACCTTGCGTACTCTTTCATCCAATTGGATTTGAACTCACTAGTTGGTTTAATATATAGGTATTGTCAATATTAACCTAGTCTATGCAGCTTCTTTATATATTAGTTATATACAATGGTAATTATAATAATAATTTTCAATAGTAATAAAAAAAATATATTTAATATAAGTTAGTAAAGTCTATATTATCCTAGAATAGCAAGTATAATATTAGCATAGTAATTACAACATTACCAACTATAAATACCTATCCATCCAAATACTATAGATTATATATATCATAATGTAAATATATAAGTCAATAATATAATAGATAATATATTATTACTGTATCATCAAACACTACCTCACCATATTTAAACAGTAGTCATATCCATTCCTAACTATACTTATATACCTCCTAATTCTATGGCATCTCTATAACTAGGTCAGTACGCTCTTTCAAAGAAATGTTACTCCATACCATAACTGGCGATCATATTCGAAATTAATACTATCATCATATTTTAATGATGATCTCGTATTATAGATTAGTTCTTTACCAGTAATAACAAGTAATAATCAGGCTCCTATATATCATTTTTTTGTATTTAAAATACATATTATATATTTCAGCTGTATTTAATTTGTATTCTCGATGATTTGTTGCGAGAAAATAACCAATCGCAGTCGTCTTTAGTAAATTCACGAAATTCGCTTGAAAGCCATAGATATAAAACATACAATTTGTTGTACAGTAAACGTATTGGTCTTATCTACTAATTTTTTATCTTTATAATAACATATATATAAATTATATAAAATTTTTTTTACAAATTAACTTTAATAATTATAATATTTCGTTTCAAGTTAGCTACTATTATTGTTAGGTAATAATTTTATTTTTTAACTTATTATTTATATAAATATTATTATTAAAAGATATACTTATTATGGAAATGAAAAACAATAATAGGAGATACCCTAACAGTCTTGCCTAACTCAAAGATATTTCATCATTCTCTGGTCATCACCTTATCGTATATAGAAACCTATATAAGAAACTCGTAACTTCTACATGAGATAATATAATCACCTATATCCATTATATTTAGTATATATTAATATAACTAATATACGTATGTGAATGTAGCATATTATTATATCTCATTTTGCTCTATTCATTTCACTAACTATAGCTATATAAAATATATTACCCTATTACTAGATTACTATAGATCATATACTCTAACTAAAGTTTTCATAAAATCAATAAAACTAACATACTAATTCATGAACCAAGAACATAGAGTATCATAAGATACCTTACAGAACTCATATACACAAATACTACTGCACATTACAAATTACTGATTAATACAGATAAAGTAACAGATTAACAACACAAGAGTAAACCTATCCCATAGTTATTCCTGCTTATTATATATACTCTTAACAAATCATGATAATTTAACATTATTTCATAGTATGTGTAACAAATCTTAACATAAAATATCATAATGCTAATAACATATAAAACTCATGCAAAAGTTTTGCTTATCAATAAGATATCAAACGATAAGCACCTTCTCGCATGATCTCCTCTTCTATCATCTCATCTTCAAGACTATTATAATCTTTTCGCACGCTTGCTTCTTTGAATTTCATGCCGTGCTTCTCAAAACTGATAATTGCATGTGCTCTTTCTACGAAGTTACATCCCTTTTTCTTCTCCACCCAATCCCCCTTATATAACCGGTTACTCTTACATCTGCTCCAACCACTCATTTTTCTCCTCTTTGTCAAAACACTACTCATCATCAACTTGTAAACGCTCTTCGACCTTCTTTTCCCAACAATATTGTTGAACAAACCTTCCCATTACATTCATATCTTCTCTTTTTTCTTCTTTCTTGTCATCCTTATCTTCCTCTCTTTGATACATTGTATCTCTCTTTTCAACTTCTATGTTATCGGGCATTTCTCCATGCTTAGCGTGTCGTGCTACATTTGACAAATTTCTTCCACCTTCATTTTCTTTCTTCAATGTTTCTGTCGAAATACACTCCCAATTCTGTCTTCTTTTCGGCTTTTCCAAAGTAATGCCTTCTAACTGTTTTTCATATACCCTACTATTCAAAGTACTCTTTTAATCAATGACCTCTTTTCCAATTATTTTGGGTACTTTGGGTACATCCTGGTGGGTATCCTCATTCTTCTGCAAAATTTGGGCATTCGCTAGGTTTCCTCTCGCTAGCTTTGACGTCTCATTCAGGCGTTCTTGCAAATCAAATACATAACGGTATGTTGATCTTGCCTCATCAGTGTTAATATCATCCGCCCATATTTCATGTAGTATTTGCATAGGACCTCACACAGTCCTCCAATACAAAAGTTCGAAAGGTGAGAAACCAGTGGAGTCTTGTGAAGCCTCCCTATATGCAAATAACAATGGTTCCAAAAACTTGTGCCACTTCCTGACTTGTTCGAAACACATTCTCTTCAGCATACGCTTCAGCGTACCGTTAAATTTTTTAGTAAGTCCTTGGCTCATGGGATGATTGACACTTGAGAACTTCTGCTTAATGTTAAGAATCTTAGTTACGTCTCTCATCAAATCTGAATGGAAATGACGTCCATTGTCACTAAGAATTTCTTTAGTCACTCCAAGCCTCATGAAAATTGATACCAAACTTTCAGTCACTTTCTGAGCCGTAATACTTTTCAGAGGTACTGCCTCTGGGTATCTAGTCGCTGCATCCAAGAGTGTCAACACGTACTGGTGTCCCTCGGATGATGGTGGCGAAATAGGACCTACTAAACCGATGACGACTCTCTGGAAAGGTTCTTCTATTATCGGCATGGGACATAAAGGAATCTTCTTCACAGCTCCTTTTGAAAAAGTCCATCCATATTACTTCTAATATATATCTAAGAGTAAATATTAATATATTTTAATATAAGAATTTATACACGAAGAGATAAACATTGGTAACGCTCTTTGGCATGCATTAAATTTATAATTAATAATATGTCAATATATCGATATGTATATGGAATATAAATATATATAATATATATATATATATATATATATATATATATATATATATATATATATATATATATATATATAATATATAAAAAAAATATATGTATATAATATATATATATATATATATATATATATATATATGAATATAATAATAATATAATAATATATATATATATAATAATAATAATATATATATATAATAATAATAATAATAATAATAATATTCAATATAATAATTAATAATATATGTATATTTTTATAATAATAATAATTATATAATATATATATATATATATATATATATATATAATATAAATATACATGCACCTAAATATATATAAACAAAATATTTACGAGCAAAAATATTTAATAGAGCGTTACAGTTAGATCTCAGATTTTCCATTGATGTTAAAATAAACTTAAAAATCGAAATTACCGAAAATGTTTGTTTATTTGTGTATTTCATATTTACGAGTCAGCTGTTCGCTAACCAGGCGTTACAGTTAAATTTTTTATTTAAAAATACAAAGTTTAATCGTGGAGACACTTTTTTAAATATGAAATAAAAAATAAATACTTAAAAAAAATAAAATATATTATGCAATAAATTAAATTTATATTTATTATTTAGATAATAGACATAAATAGAATTTACTACGAAATACCTTACTACGAATATCAACTCAAATACCTGCGCAACTGACGGAATGTAGATGCTGAGCTTTCTGCTGTGTAAAAGAAAACGGACACAGGAGCATACTTGAGCCTATCACCATAGCATATTGCAAGCACAATTATTAACTTTAAAAACTATACCTAGGTTAGGTTATGGTGACAAGATATCGAAAATAAAAACATTTAAATAAATTAAATATTTAGCACTTCGATGTTAACACAGAAAATAAATAAATAAAGAAATAAATGGAACACTTAATTAACACATAATCACAGAAAACAACATTTAACAACTGATCATTTCTTAGCGTAAGATTGATCGAGACGAATTACTATATGCAAGAAATACCAACCATAACACGCATGTTGCCTGCAAGCAAAAAAAAAGAGAGTCCCGAAAAAGTGACTTACATCACTTTTAAAGTAAAGGATATTAATCCAGGTTACCAGACTGACCACTAAGAAAACAGTGTAAACAGTACAAGTAAAGAAGTATATAGTATTGTCCTAAATTTAGAAGAAATATGTATATGCAAGCAGAGTAGATGGGGAGGGGTTACAATCCTTACAACGAGAGAAGGAATCGAAGCAATATTTGACTCGCAGAAAGAAAAATACAACAAGATTGAAGATTCTAAGCTTCACAATTCTTTTGATAAAATAAAAGACTTAAAAATATTATATAATTTAAAATAAAAAAGTTTATATATATATATATATATATATATATATATATATATATATATATATATATATATATATATATATATATATATATATAATAAAATTATATATATAAATATATTATATATATTTTTATATATATATATATATATATATATATATACTACTCATTCATTATATATATATAAAGTCTGCTCGCTCTCTCCTTACATCATATACGTACAAAAATAATAGTAAATATATACATAAAACAATTTAATATGCGTTGTTAGCAGAATCGTAAAGATCACGTGATGTCAGAAGTGATGCCTTCAATCCAATGATATTTCCGATTCTCTTAACAAAGCATAATTATTAAACACACACACACACACATATACATATAATATACCAATATTTATATAAAAATATAAAAAAAAAAAAATATATATATAAAACATATATATATATATATATATATATATATATATATATATATATATATATATATATATAAAAGATCAACAAAAAAGAAGATTAGTTGAGCCCTACTGCATAAAAAACACAAAGAATTTTAATAAACAGGAAGGCGAAATAACAATATGAAACACAAATTATATTACAGTATGTAATAGATTCAATGCTCCAAACGCCTCAAAATCGACTTCCATGACCTCAGAAATAGTTATTTTGAGCATATATATATATATATATATATATATATATATATATATATATATATATATATATATA
>JABUQX010060366.1:0-7500 GCA_015478945.1 Trachelipus rathkii
CTTAAGGATGAGATAGTAGGCATTATTCTCAGAAGCGAAGCGTCATCAGAGTCAAAGCAGTATTCAATTTATAGTTAGGGTAAAGCGACGCAGGCCCCATCACACGTCGATCAAAGTGCCTAGAAAAAGCATAGGCAGGATGGAGCGTGTTGGAGGAAAGTATTAATAGTTAGAGATATAAGGTTCTGGTCGATTTTACATTAGGAGGCGAGGTAGTGTATTTTAGTAGAGACGAGGGACTAGTATTGAAACATAGGTCAGTGGTGTTCAGAAATGTTAGGACGAGCTCGGAAATGTGTGTACTTTGATTAGTTAGTTCCAGACTCGTTAAGAATCTGAATGATGCGGTACCTCCACCTAAATCAGTATGTAAGGAACCCATCCATTCAGTGTTGTCATTGAGCTCCTAATAGAGGCTCAGTTTTGATGAGAAGATATAACAGTCATGTGAGAAGTAGTAAGATATTCAAAAAAGGCGTCAAAGTCTGTTCTGTTAGGAGAACAGTAGCAGAACCAAGATGATTTAGTAGACGGAATAGTTTTAAGCCAAAAGCATTGAGTTAGGAGATCGAGATCCCGAGACTGTTACGGAGTCTTATGTTAATAGGCACACACCACCTTCAGAGAATTATTAAATAAGTTTATAGTAGCTCTTAACGAGTGTAGAGGGGATCTTAGGCCTCATATGATCTCAGACCGTAGATAAAGTTTAGGTTAGAGTTATGATATGATGATTTCAACAGAGACGAAGTTAGTTTATAGAGCCGCGATTTGGTAAAGTTACAGAAAGCCACGTCTAATGCTAATGTGCATCTCACAACCACAGGCACCCCTCACTCAACACACAAATAAGAACAAAACTAAAACTAAAGAAGAAATCGGATAAAATTGAATAAATAAATCCAATAAATTTAACATAAAAACTAAAAAGAAAATATTCTAACTGAGCATCTTAGAACAAATTAAACCTAACACTTTGGCTCACTACAAAATTATTAAAACTCAATAAAAGAATAAAAAAATGAAAAAAAAACTAAATCCTACTAAAATTTAAGTCTAATATTATTTAAATAAAACATAAACTACTATACACTAAACCTAAACACAAACCTACACTCTAAAATTTATATATACTTACAAAAGAAGAAGAAAAAAAATTAATGTGCCTGACTGAGTTGTTACTCCATACTTCATATTTCCCTATCCTATGTAATTAGTTTCAATTTGATACAATTAATAAAATTTCAATAAAACACATGAGATTAAAAACAACACACAATTCACCTAATCATAGAATATAAATAATCACAATACGCCTATAAGATGAGAAGATAAAAAACTTTCGACCTGGAGCAACTTTCAAGCACGCAATCCACAGGATGTTAAATACACTCTATATATATATTAATATATATTATATATTATATAAATTTATGTATATATATATATATATATATATCATATATAAATTATTGAAATAAAAATTATTAATTATTAATCATATATATATGTATATATTATATATATATATTATATAATAATTAATAAGTATATTATATATACTATATAATAAATATTAATTATAATATATTATATATATTATATATATATAATATTATAGTAATATATATATATCTATATATATTAATATTCATATTATATTATTAATATAGATGTATACATATATATACATAATATATTTATATATTAGATATAATAATGAATTATATATATATTAATTTACTAATTATTATATTTATATAAGTGACTTTTTAGTATATATTATATTAATTTATAGGTATATATTCATATATATATAGTATAATTAAATATATATGATATATTTATATATAATATATAATATAATATTATATATAATATTATATATTATATAGATAGTTCTATATAATTAGTAAGTAATAATAGACTCGCACGGAAGAGCAGATCGATTTACTTCCTGATTAATATATACTTACTTATATATAGTTATAGTATATTAATATATATATATATATAATATATAATATATATATATATATATATATAATTATTATATTATATTTATATGTATGATATATATATTAAATCTATATATAATATATTAGTATAATAATTATAGTATATTATAATATTATATATATTATATATATATATAATATATTATAGTATATTAGTATAATATATATATTATATATATAATATATATTAAAATGGGTAATATACTATATTATATATAATAATTTAATTATGCGTTATATATATATATATAGTAGGCTAGTATAGTATTATATATATTATATATATATATATATCTATATATATATTTTATATTATATAATATATAAGTATACATATATATATATATATGATTCTATATATAATATAAGATATATATATTCTGATATATATATATATATCATATATATATTATATACTAGTATATATATATATATATCTTATATATATTATATATACTATTATATTAATAAATATATAATTATATAATATTATTAATTTGTTTTATTATGAAATTAATATTATAAATTAAATAATATATATTATAATACTTAGTGATATATATATATTCGATATATTATATAAGTAATATAATCTAGCTATATACGTATAATATGATAAATGCTATAACGGCTATATAATGAGACTGCAAAAACCCAAAGAAATAAACTTATAAATCGGCGTATCATTTTTTCGAGACGTTGTTTCCTCTTCAGTGCCTCCTAAATCTCATAAATAAAATGGTTAATAATCAAAGAGAAAATAATAAGTAATAAAATAATATAATATAATAATAATATAAATAATATAATAATAATAATATAATATTAGATAATAATAATATAATAATAAATAATATATATAAAATAAGATATGAATAATAATTAGTTGGTGTTTGTACATAAAGAAAATTAGGTGTTAGATTCTGAAAATTTTAAAGTTTAGATAATTTAATATAAAATATTAGTAAAGTCATCGATGAGATTGCCTCTGAAGACTATTAAATATAAACATTGATAAAGAAGGCTTTAATCAAATGTCTCCTGTATGTATCTGATTAGGGTTAATCAAGTCATGTGAAAGGTATTCTAATCTTCACTCTACTCGTGCTTATGTAATGATGATCCTTGGGCCGGTTTTTAGTGCGTAGGTATGCTGATACTTCCTTCTTGAAAATCATTTGTCTCTCCAAGTATACAGAGGGTACAACCTTCACGAATCTTGTAGACACCTTGATTATTTTCTTTTCAAATAAGTTTTACTACAATGTCTTTGTCGTGGTTGATTGTGGGTACCAGCAGAATTTTTTTGCTAATTTTCCTTTAGTGCTTTTCTTTGTTGGGTATCTTTAAAAGTATTTTATTTTAGGAGTGTCAGAGTGTAGGAGTGTAGAACTTTCTCTTTGCCGCTGTCAACGTTTAAGAGATAACTATCTACGATGCAACCTTTCAGATCCTCTTAACATGTTCATTTTCCTTGTCATCTGAAGGGCTCGGTTCTGAAGCTCTCAGAAAAAACCCTTAGCTATATGCAAATTTTTATTTGTGTCATGAGGAGGAAACAGTGCACATATAATCCGTAGTGAGTCTTTTTCTATGAGTCAAGTTAGTCGGTTGTTGAAGTGTCTATAATAAAGCTTCAGAGAAATGTAAATTGTCTGTTTTTATAGTTTCCTTCATCCTCCTCTCAAAATTCCTTTTATATACTATATATTATATATACTATATAATATATTAATGTGAAGAAATATATATATATATATATATATTAGATAATTATAGTAAATTTAATAAATTAGTATATATTATTATTATATAGTATAATTATATTATATATAGTAATTATGCTAGATAGCCTGATTATTATATGAAGCATCAATGTAGGTCATCAAGTTAAAATGTTATAAAATTATTAAATATAAAAGTTTTTAAATAAATTTCATGAGATTTCGTTCCTATGCTGCAACTTCGTTGATGAAATTTATAAACTAACATTAAAAAGAAAAATTATGAGTTATATCTTTAAAGTTTGGATAATTTAATTCTTAATATAATTGTTGTGCTCATAAATTACCGTTCACTTCCTCTGAATCCTCGCTCTAAAAGAAAACCTTAAACTAATTCATTTCACACCGGCTCCTAATGAACTTTCGTCAATTGTCTAAAATCCTGTAATAGATTGGCGACTGCCTCTACATTAGTGAAACCATGATCTTACCGTAGACTCTCTATCACAAAATTAACCTTAATGATAAAATTCTTCCCTGATACTCCATCGCTCTACTTTACATATATTCATTAACTTCATCCCCTTTTTCCATTCACAAATTTACAAATGTTCATTGAATCTTTTGCATCATTAATTCAATAATTTCAATAACACTCTCTTAAACTTGACATATTACGAAATAAATCTATTAATCGTTAATGTTTTTGCAAATTAATATCCAACTTAAATATAATAACAGGTATTGTTGCTTTAATGTAGTGTCTAGATTTCATCTGACGAGTTTCCAGATAAGGACGAAAACTCATTAAATTTTAATTGTAAATAATTTTATATTTCTAATTTTATGTACTTTTAACATTGTAGAATCTTTCGCTATTGAATTCTTTCATCATAGGTTGCGATTCAACAGGGCCCTACCTACATTTAAATATTTTATGTCATCAGGATCGATTTGCTTTGAACTCCATATATAAATATTTATATATTATTATATATATATATTTATATTATATATATATATATAGTATATGAATATTATATATATATATTATATATATATATCATTATTATATAATTAATATATATATATTATTATTCGTATTTATATATATATATACATACTTTGATGCACGTGAAAAGAAGAATAGTCTAATTAAAACCATAAGATTAGTTAAAACACCACCAAAAATTCAGTCATAAATTATGGGTCAGCATAGGGTGGCACTTATCTTTATGTGATTTTCTGAAATAAAGTTCTTTTTCTCTCTCAACCTTCAAAGTTTTTACAACCAATGTAATAATGCTCTCTGTAAAGAAATTATCTCAATCAGATAATGTTAAGGTGTCATCAAATAATCTAAAGTTTTCAATTTTAACAATATTGGTATTTCTTTTATGTGCATCTCTATTTTCTCACTTACAGTGTTCTTTTGAAGGTTCTAGAATATGTCTATTCTATGAAAGTACTAGAAGGTTCGACTTTAGGTATAAGAAGTTCTAGTTGTTTTTTTTTTTTTTTTTTGTGGTAAAAACTTGAATTTCCAACAAATCGACAGAATATTGCATTTGGAAAAGTTATATCACAGCACAAAGAATGGCTGGATTTACAGAAGAATTTGGTTAGAGAATCAGATGTTTAAACGAATAAATAATCGAAATTCGTCGATAAATTTATGTTGTCATTTAAAATAAGAATGGAGAAGATTTATAAGTTTTATTATTTTAAACGTTACAAAGGATGACTAGGTTTCGTGGCTGACTATGATCGCAAACTTAAAGATAGTGAAGAAAAATGTTGATCATAATAAAAGATAGAAACAAAGGAAAAAAGAGAACATACGTGGAAATGGAACGAGACTTGGAGGTTCACCTACCAACATTTTCAAGCAGTGAAAGAAATGAAAAATGCATCATTTTCGTAAGCCCTTTATCTTGGGTCCTTTCTTACAATGAGCGACATGAGTTCTTAGGGATCTACATTTCATGTAACAGGAAAATGTATACCAGAATTTTTTTTACTTCATTTCTGTCTCTATTAATACTGGATTAAAAACAGATGGTTGACAAATGCAGTTCATTTTGATGATTGCCGCAGAAGCTTCAACTCTAACATTGAAATAACTTAAATTACCACTCGCACTTCTTTCCAATGTTGACGGAGAGAATTCAAAGAAAAGAATAAAACAAAGATAAAGAAAAATTTAATCTAGCGTATTGCAACGCTCTAGTGTTTACACGGATTGGAAGCTACTTTCAGCTTTTATGTGCATTGGCGTGAAAAAGGTGTGATAGACTAGCAATATTTATTTCCTTCCACCTTAAAGAACAATTAATTAAATATGGCCAGAAATTGCAAAAATCTACCAGGGAAAGATCAAGCCCCCTAGCTGCTTACCAAACCAGTAAAAACGTAGAGCGGATGATTCAGACGGGCATTGACCTTTATCGCAAAGCAGCCATTTCCGAAAATTTCGGACTGGCGTTTGGTCGGGATATCCCCGAGCGTCTTCCAGCAATCACATCTTTTGATGATACCTTGCCATAAATATATCGATGCAGTAAATTGGTGCAAATTCCCGGCCAGGCGTGAATTTGTTTTAAAATATTTAATGAAACTTTGAAAAACCCCAAAATCATATACAATATAAAATATCATATGGTATATAAGATGTCAACGCGAAGATGTCTGCATCAGTGATGCCAGAATTTCTACAAAAGAGTCTGATGCCAGAAGCATCCACATTAAATAAACAAATCGCGATTATAGAAATTGGCCCGTGATCTTCCTGGAGCTGTGAAGCATGCTTGCTGAAGTGACAAAAGGCGATTTAAACTTTAAAGTAATATTTATTCCAAGGTTCAATTAAAACTCACCAAGAAAGAGAACCAATTAAATCAGAAGAATATATATTTTCTTATCCGACTCGTATTTAGAAGTATGGTTCCTATAACCATTGACTATTGAAACTCCTATCTCGAAGAGATTTTTTTTTATTTAAATTAAACTTGACTTATAAAGTAGGATCATGAAATTAGTAGTTCTGCTTTGAAAGATTCCCCAATCGTTTATGTACCAGTACACCAGAAATTTCGTCCCTTCATAAACCTTGTAATGATGTGCTAATTCCCACTAGATCATTAGGTCAAAAAATGTCTAAAATATGATGACTTCAGAAGACAGCAATGAAAGAAAAAATAAAATAAAACAATGCATTGTTAGAAATGAAGATTTCAATCGTTTAAATAAAAATATTCTCAGGACTTTATTTTCACCGAAATCGAGACATTTTGTTCAAGATTTCAAACCCATACTGAATTTTCTTTAAAATTGCCTACTTGCTTGGAACATTTGGGAAAGGTGATTTAACTTTCCACCTTGTTGTAAATATTAAAAAAACATTGTAACGATTGTATCAGATTAATGGTGCTATTAATTGTCAAAGATATCGATTCAATCACTTCGATGGCTGATGAACTCCTAACAATTGGAAGGAGTGATTTGATAAATGGCAATTCATTAAACTTCCTATTTTCTAGAGAATCAGAACGAGTGGAACCAATTTTAACAGGTAATATGATGTGTGCTCCATGCAAGGGATCCTATTCAAAAAAGCAACAGCGTTTTGTGTAGAAATTATGGTAGCACCAATATGTATGTATGTATGTATGTATGTATGTATGTATGTATGTATGTATGTATGTATGTATGTATGTATGTATGTATGTATGTATGTAATGTATGTAATGTATGTAATG
>JABUQX010060366.1:15000-21790 GCA_015478945.1 Trachelipus rathkii
CTACGGGTATGGAAACGTCCCCCCACTGTGTTCCTCGTCGGCTCGAGCACGCCCTAGAATTGCCTTTAATACCTGTTGACCGAAATAATATATATATATATATATATACTATATATATACTATAGTCCAAGCACCCCCCCAAAAAAAAATAGCCAATTTTTCATGTTTACTTTTTTTTTTTTTTTTTTACATTTTCCGAAACCAAAAAGTTACAAAAGTATTGCCAAAATTATTTCGATTTCCCTGGTAGCTTTTGTAGTTTCGGAGATATGATTTTTTTTTTTGTTTTTTTACAGTTTCCTCGGAAATCATTGCCAGCATTCCAGCAATGTATTCCTTTTTCCCGGTAGCTGTTGTTAGTGTTTGAGATATGGATTGTGGCTCTTCTAGAGGCTGGCCATATATATATTATATATATATATATATATATAGATATATATATGATATATATATATAATAGTATATACTATATATATTATATATATATATATAGTATATGATATATATAGTATATTAGTATATTATATAACCTATATATATATAAGATATTATATATGATATATATATTAGTATATATAATTTATATATTATTTATATATATATAGTTATAAATACATCACATATTAAAGTCAGAAAGATATAGAGAAAAGATTAAATATATATATATAGTATCTTAATATATATGATAGTATCGTGTGATTATATATATACTATATTAAGGTCATCGTAATTTACTCAATTAAATTAATTTTTATTAAATTAGAAATAATTAATAAAGTTATTTGGGAATTAGTTTTTCACTCGGTATGTTAAGATGTCCGCGGACGAATATTAGAAAAAGACTGTGATACAGGCTTCGTTTGTATCAGTGTATCTGTTTATAGGCAATAATGAAAGTGTGCGTGATAAAGTTACACATGGTGATCTAGTATTTAATTTTAAATTCTAGTAACAATTTTTAGAATTTAGGATCTAATCCGTGTAAAGAACAAAGCAAATTGGAAAATGGATAATGTATGTGTTTTTTTGGTCACAGTAAATCTCTATCTAAGAACTAGAGAGTTTTTTTATTAGGTTCCAGTAGCTTACCAGTGCTCCTAAGAAGAAAGCATTACATTCACTAAGTCAAATCTGGCGGTTTTTTAATTATCAGCTTAACAGTAGATTATTAGAGTTAAGAATAATGCATGTAATGACGGCATAACTTAGTTATTAAGGTAATTGTGGAGGTTTTTGTATCGTAGTTTTATTATTATTACATTTTTTTTTTGACAGAAGCCGAATTGGCAATTATTTAGTGTAATAGTAGTATCTGGACAAGCCCTAGGGGTGCTTTAATAGTTTGCATGATTATTTATTATGGGGTGACTGGGACAGTCTCGATAGGCCCAGTTGATTCTTACTAGTCTATATTCTAATGTCTAAATTAAAGAGGATCCTTTTGCGTATGGATCATCATGATATTTAACGTTTTTAAACAAATGGTTTAAATTTGGAATGGTTTAACCAAATGATGTTAGATTACTAGTAACATATAATAATAAAGGTATATTATGTTACTCAGAGGGTGTCAACCCCGATTTTTTATGAAGAAATCACAGGACATACTCTAAAAAATAATAATAAAAGATAGTGAAAACGAAAAAGTTCGTCGCTCTCCTTGAGGTAAAAAAGTTACATGCCTCTCAAGTTGTAAAAAACCCCCATAGGATTTATTAAAAAAATAAATAAAAAAATTTTTTTTGAAAATAACAGGATATGACCTAAAAAAAATAATAATGAAGAATAGGTGAAAACGAAATATCCGGCAGTCTCTTTAGGAAAAAAGTTGCAGCCTCTCTTCAGAGTTAAAGTTCTTTTCTCTCATAGCTCTTATAAATAAAAATTAGTGGGCCTCGTGCTCGTTTTAGGGCCATCCTAGTTCAGGTTATGATAAGATTTGTTAATTTTTCATAGATTTTCTCTGTGTATACCTAACAAAACTTATCATAACCTGACTTAGAGGGCCTGAAATGAGACCTAACCTGGATCGATCAATATTGAAAAGTCTATGGGATTTTTAACAACTTTGAGAGGCTGTAACTTTTTTTCCTAAAGAGAGCGACAATTTTCGTTTTCACTATTCACTCATTATTATTTTTTTAAAGTATATCCTGTGATTTTCATAAAAATCGGGGGTGACAACCCTCTGGGTAACAATTACCATAATAAATACTCCTTAACCTTAAATAAGAAAGATGGATCAATATAGCTTGGATAGACATATGGATGGTTTGACGGGCGTTACTTTAGCTTGAGATTTTGTTTAATGGAATTTTTTCTTACCAAACAAACTGAAAAATTTTAATATATAGCTATATTATAAGAAAAAAAAATAATAAAAGCATAAAAAGAAATTAGGTCAAATCTCACGCTAAAGTAACTCCTGTGATGTTTTGGGTATCTTATAATATAACACCAAACCATATTGGTAGGTGATTTTTGTTTTTTTCAGTATGTAGTAATTACATACGTAGTGATATAATGGGAACTGTAGCTTTTACTGGGGCAGTCTTGATAGGTCCATGGGGCTTCTGACTGTCTATTTTACTTTCTTATGGTATGTTTATTGTTTGGGTATTGTATAGCATAGATTGACTGAGTGATAGTGTAGGGGACATTGCATGTTGCCTTGGTGTTGTTAGTTGCATGATAGAATAGTAATTTGCATGGAACAGTCTTAAAATATTGGGTAATAGTTGAGTTCAACAGATTCTGACGAAATATCGGATTTTTTTCGGATAATCCATTTTTTTTATCTTTCGTCCCCATCTGAGAGAACTAAAAATGTTTAACCTCTGTTATTTATAAATTAAATTTACATTTTTTGTAGTGGAAGTAATTTTTTGAACATTTACTCTTTCCGAATCAGTATAATTATATATTAATATATATATATATATATATATATATATATATATATATATATATATATATATATATATATATGTTTTGCTCTTATATAGATAAAAATATTATATAATAATATATATATAAATAAATTATATACTATATATATATATACTATAATATAATATGGGAGAGGTTTGTTTTTGTAGTAGCAGACCTTAGCGAAATGGCTGGTGAGGAAATGGAGAGCCATTTTTTGTCATTATTTTCTAAGGGGGAAGTGGAAGGATTTTTGAATTAAGATGTTGTGGGGATGGTATCGATGCTTTATTTATGCTATTGCGGTGAGTAATAGATCTATGGAAGGGATGATTGAAGCCATTAATGATGTGTTGTGTGAGGGAGGTGAGGGCTGTAGTTGTTGAGTGGTTGCTTTTGAAACCATGTTGGAAATCTGGTAGAGTAATGGGGTGGGAAATTTTGTTAGTATTAATTTGTCTAGCAGTTTACTAATGGAGCAAAGCAGAGAAATTGGGCGGTAAGAGGAGGGGGAGTTAGGGTCTTTTTTTGGTTTGAGTTTTGGGATTAGGAATGCTTGCTTCCAGATTGGGGGTATGTAGTTGAGCTGCCATGATTTGTTAAAGATTTCTGTGATTAGGAGAATTGTTTTTTCTCCAAGGTGTTTTAAGTGTAGGTTGGATATTGAGTCGGACCTGTTGCTGGTGAATTTTTGAGGGTTTTAATGGCTTCTATTGTCATGTTGGTTGTGAATGGGGGGAGGGTGTGGTCTAATTGGAGTTTTCTGAGTTGTTTTTTTTATTTTCCCTGCTTTATCGGGGTGGGTTGGGGTTTCGAGAGATTTTGGATTTAATTGTTTAGCAAGACTGTCCTGATTGTTGTTTTGGGGCAAGGGAGGGAGTTTGGGTAAAGATGGGGATTCGTGGGATTGTGGAGGGTTGTTTTGAGAGTTGTTTTTTAATTTTTTAATGAACTTTGCCAGGTTGTCTTATTGCTAACGTGAGATGTTATGCTTGTAAGTAATTCTGCAAAACTTATTGTAGTTTTTGGTGGTTATGAGGTTGGTAATTTGGGTATTGAGGTTTGTTATTCCTGGTTAGAATGTTTCGGGGTACGGGTTGTGTTTTCGGAGGAGTTTCTTTGTTTAATGAGTTGGTTGATCTCGGGGTTGAGTTTGGGGTTGTATGATTTCCTGTGGCCTTTGGGTATATAAAGGTTTGCTGATTTAATGATTGTATTGTTTAAGTGAATAATGGAGGTGTGTAGGGAAGTTGTGTCGTGGATTGGTATTGGGTTAATATGGGTTTCTATATGGTTAGTAAATGCAGGCCAGTTTGCTTTTTTATAGTTAGTGTAGGTAGTAGTCTTTTTTGTGGGGATTGATGAGGGGAGTTTAAAGAAATAAGAATAGGAAGGTGGTCCGATTGTAGGTCAGTAATAGTGTCCATGTTAGTAAGTGGTGTAGGGAGGGGAACAGAATGTAACGTCTGGGAAGTAGGGGATTGGTTAACTTGAGGAGGGATTCGGGTGGGGAGTTTTTTGGAGTTAAGGATATTTAGGGATTCCAATTCGTTAAGGATATGGTTGCATCGGGGATCAGAAAATAGGGGGGGTTAAAAAAAAAAAAAATCCTTTTTTATACATGCTGTTTTGGTGGGAGTAAAATCGCCTCCGAGGATGAGATTTGAGTATGTGGTTATTATTGATAGTGGGGTGTGAGGTTGTTTGGGAGGGGATTTGGAGAGGTTGGGTCGGGAATATAGAGATTGAAGATGTTATAGGTGGTCTTGTCAGGAGGATGAAGCACGATGGGATTTTACATCACTGCTTCTGGAACAATGGAGGTTGCTCCGGTTAGTTGTATTTGTTGGTAAGTGATCATGTTATGGATCAGTGTTAAGAAGGAGTGTTGGGGGGGGTCGGAGGGGGAGTAGATGGCATCATAACCGTAGAACGTGGGAAGTGGGGTGTGTTTTGGGTGAGGGAGGCTTCTTGTATGATTGCTATATGGATGTTGTATTTTTAAGGAAATGGTTAAGTTCTATAGCTTTATTGGTTAGGCCGTTAATATTTAATTGTAATATGTTGAGTTTTAGGGGGTCACTGATATATATATATATATATATTATAATATATATTATCTATATATATATATATATATATATATATATATATATATATATATATATATAATATTATATTATATATATATATATATATATATATATAATATATCTACAAAGTTACCTTAATGCTTCACGGAGACGGGAGGTTGGATCTAAAAATTTCCTTTTCACAGGGAAACTCTGTGATACTAAATAGATGTTCTAAGGGGCGAAAGGCAAAAAAAATTCTTTTTTTTTTTTTTGATATGTAGGAGGCTCGAGCCGAAACGGGGAATGGAATTGGGTTACGGAGGCCTGCGACACGCCAAATACCAAAAGAGTTCCTGCGGAAGTCCCCCGTAGTTTCCCCGTGGAGGCTGAAGACCCCGATCTTGCCATCATCTCCCGGTCTACCCTTGGGGTATTCTTTAGTAAAAAAAAAAGGCCTTGTCACCAAAAAAAACTGAAAATATATATAATATAATAATAAATAATATAATATATATATATATATATATATATATATAATATATATATATAATATATATATATATATATCTATAAATATATATATTATATAAATATATATATATATATATATTATTATTTTATATATATAATTATATCATATAATAATATAATAATAATAAATAAATAATATATAATCATTTCGCCCCTAGAACATCTATTTATGTATCATAGTCCCCCTGTGAAAGAATTTTGGTTATAATTGGTTTAAAACTACAACTTTTGGTTTAAAACTACAACTCATATCTCTGAGAAAACTACAATAGATACAGGAAAGGATACATTGTTGGAATCCTGGTAACATTTTAGTGCGGAAAATGTAAAAAAAGCAAAAAACAAAAAAAAACAACACAAAAAAAAATAATATAACAAAAACTAATACAATAGCTACAGCGAAAGGAATACATTTTTGGAATCCTTGTAAAATTTTAGTTAGGAAAATGTAAAAAAAAAATAAATAAATAAATAAATAAAATAAATATTGCTATTTTTTTTTTTAGGAGCAGGGGACATAGTAGTATATTACTATATTTTTTTTGTAAAGGTATTACACGGCAATGTAGGGGGCTCGAGCCGACGGGGAACACAGGGGGGGACGTTTTCCATACCTCATAGGGGAGGGGCGGACGAACCCCCGCGACACCCAAATACCAAAGAGCGGGGGTTCCGGAGACCCTCCCCGGAGGGGGGAATTAGTCCTACCCGTAGTTCCCCGGAAGGCCGAGAAGACCACGACTCATGCCAATGTCGCGGTTTACCCTGGGGTATTGTTTTAGTTAAAAAAAAAAAAAAGCAAAATTTAATAGAAAGGTCTATTTATTTAACGAGTAACCAATAAAAGGTCCTCTAAATAGGCTCTTTAATCATATTACTATCATTATTAACAATAATTTTTTTATTCATTTTTTTTTACATTTTCCTATGTAAATTTTACCAGGATTCCAAAAATGTATTCCTTTTCGGCTTTCGCTATTGTAGTTTTGAGATATAATTTTTTTTTTTTACAATCTTTCCGCACTAAAATTTTACCAGGATCCAAATATTGATTCCATTTTTTTTTTTTTTTTTTTCCCTGTATCTATTGTGTTTTTTAGAATATGAGTTTAGTTTTTATAAAACCAATTATCACCCAGAATTTTTATTGATCCAACTCCCGTTTCCGTGAACATTTAATTAACATTTACATATATATATATATATAATATAATTATATATTATAATTATATATATAATATTATATATTATATATA
>JABUQX010060367.1:0-5000 GCA_015478945.1 Trachelipus rathkii
GTGCCTGTTTCAGACATGATTGTGGCTTTTTTACCTGAAAAGAGAAAACTCTAATTTAAAACAAAAAGGGAAAAAACACCGAACCTAAAAACCTAAACCTTTCAGGGTATAACCTTAGTAGATAGAAGCAGTTGCAGGCTCAAACTAAATTCCAAAAATCCAACAAAAAAAAACCCTTAACAAAATTTTTAAATAAAACTTAAACATTTAATCAAAACACAAATCCAAAAGGAGGAGATCTGGGAAAAACAATTGCACCCCCAAAAATATTAAAATGGCAAGAGGGATTGTGCTGATCAAGAATGCCAAATATAAAGAAAAATAATTATAGTTATATTACAAACCCAACCCCCTCCCTCACACGCAAGTTTTTGCAAAACAAAAACTATTAAAAATTTTTCCTAGGTCCAAAATCATGTTTTAATATCATCCAATGTCCCACCCAATTCTTCCCCAAATATTCCATAAAACCCCAAACCCCATCCCCTCTAACAGGGGACATAATTAAAAAAAACAAAACTTAAAAATAAAATAAAAAAAACAAAAAACAAATCAAAAAGGAACCCCCCCATTTCAAACCTCCCAGAAGTACTCAATCAACATAATTAAAAAATTTACAAGGCAGTAGTTCCCAGGGGGACAAAAATTTCTTTAATATACAACCCTCAAAAAAACACTTGAGGAACCAAGGGTATCGGAAAAGGGCCCTTCACCCAAATTATTTTAACCCACAGCCATTGGCAAACTAAATACTCTTCCCCCCTTCTGGGGAACACGTCCCAACATAAATTTAACTATACTAAAAAGCCAGTATACTAACCACAACACACAGCTCAATAACACTATCTTTCCACTTGCTCTCCACAATAGTAAAAGTACTGGGGAAAAAATTAATTACTTCAATTAGAAGATCCCTAGCTAATTTCTAGGGCCAACCCACACAACAATGGAATCTATGTTCAAGGGCCGCACCCCAAAAAATATTTTATTTTTATTATTTTTTTAGCTTTAGAAAAAACTTTAATATTAAATTTGAATGATAATTCCTTCCATTCTTTTAAAAATTTAAATATTAAAAAAAAAATTCTGATAAATTTAAGCCTAAAGTCATCTTTAGATCAGGACATTCGATTTTACCACATTATGACAATTTTGCTCCCCCCCCCATAAAACAAAACATCAACATTTCAAAAGGCCAAAATAAAATAATTTTGCTATTTAAGGCAATAACAGGAAACTAACTTTGGATAACAATATAAAAAGAAAATCGAAACTCCATAGTTTTTTTATATTCATTGCCTACTCCCCTCATTTAATCTTACCGCATTTCCCCCACTGGGGCTCCCCCACATTATCAGGGGGACTTAAAACATTAAAGAAGCTCGGAAAGTAGTCCAAAAATAATGCCCTTTAGGATAGTTTAAATGGACTGTCTCCCTTGGCCCAACACCCTTCCAACTTGAAAACAAAAAACCTAATCAATAGAGGGACTTCAAATTCTCGACATTGGTTTTAGGATTGTCAATTTTCTGTAGGGGCAAGAATCCCACTCTCAAACAGGGACCAAAAACCCCCCTACATCAAAACCACTACAAAACCAACCCCTACACTAGGGAAAATACAAACAATGGTTACAACCAGCAAAAAAAAATACTTCTTTCTACTATATACAAGCAATTCTGCTTCACCACCCACCAACGGGACCCCAACCATACGGTTAAAACCAACATTTCACCACACAAAAACTTGAAACAAAAAGAAAACTATCTTCCTATTACCCAAAACAATTTTACCGAACTCCAAACCCACGTCCCTTCCAGGGAAACTCTCCAATAGTGAACCAAAAACAACTTATGGAACAGGAGACAAAACCCCACAGGTAATGATTTTTCACCTGCTATCCGGCTCTGGGGAACAAAACCAACCCCCCTTCTTTAGGACCACCCCTTTTTTTCTTTTTCCGAGGAATTACCAAACTTTAACTTTCTTTTTGGGAAGATCACCTTTTCCCAAACTGTTCAAAAGGGGATGTTCCTTTTCATAAAAAGCACTCAAAAAAATTTCTCATAAATTAGGATTATTCTTGACTTGGAGGGCATTTTAGGAACTTTATTTCCATGGGCTTTGGAGATTCATCGGATCTTCAGGCCGTGATTTCCGGCGGAAGGGTGGTAAAGTAACCTCGAGGGTAGCCCGATTCTAGTAGGAGGGGAGTGGGGGTTTTTTCAATGACCAATATTATATATTTATAAATATTATATATTATATATAATATATAATATATAATATATTATTTTATGTATATATCATATATTTATTGTATATATATATAATATATATATTATATATATTATATATAAATATATATATATATATAATTAATATATTATTATATATATTTAATATAATATAATATATATATATATATATATATTAATAATATTATATATATTATATATAATAGTATATATATATATATATATAATGATATTATATTTTTATTATATAACTATATATTTATATATAATACTACTATATATTATTTTATATATATAATAATATAATTTATATATATATAAATATTATGTGATTAATTTTTTCTAAACAATGTGTTAAAGTTTTTCCAACAAAAACCAGTTCTTGTTTATTACTTTAAGGGCGAAACACTCTTTTTCCTGTTATACTTTATTTGATGGCAGGGGGGGCTTCAAGAGGGCATAACTACAGCAGAAGCCTTTTTTTTACTCTACGGTTGGATATTCCAACTTTTCTTAATATTGTATTGGTGCTATAAGGGGTTTTCTTGGGGCTCATCTGTGATTTGACATTCCAAGGAAAAAAAGCAGCGATTGCTTCAGCGGTTCTATTTATGGGGGGTTAATAGCTTTTAGGAACGGGCCCTGGGTTACCCCCACCACGTTCATTTCCTAAGGTAATTAAAAACTTTAACCCAGGGCAAAGATTCCTATAGGAATCCCATCCATTCCTATCTTAATTTTTAAGAGGGGAATGGATGGGATCCTATAGGGATTTTTTGCTTGGGTAGCACATATAGAATTTTATAGGGATTCAATAATTTAATGGGGTTAAAACCATTAGGGATACAGTAATTTATTAATTTGACTTTTTATTAGGATATAATCTTCCCTTTGGGAGCTTTCACCAACACGTTAATGGTGGTTTCACCTTGCAAAAGGATGGTTTTTATGAAGGGCGAGAATGGTATACGAAAAGAATTAAAACAAAAACTTTATCTACCCTTTACCTGTAGCAGGGGAAATTAATTCTTAAAGGCAGCATCCCTGTGGTTAAAACAAGGTTTGGTAGTTTTAATTGACGGGAAATATTAAAACTGTACAACCAAAAACTTTTTTTTTTAAGGAAACTTTTTAAAAATAGGGATGATTTTAGTAGCCTTGAATTGTTATATTTAATTTAAAAGTAAAAATTGGTATTTGTTGTTATCGCCAATTTTCTCGGGGGGACAGCCAATCAAACACTATTAAGTAGTGGGAATTTTTGGTATGGATAGAAGGATCTTGATGTTTAAAGAGTATGGATGTGTTTAAATCTATTATTATCATTAAAATCATGTTCAATTTTTTTTTTTTAGCCCTTAGGTTAGGTCAGTTTAATTTGGTTGAGATTAGGTTAGGTTACTATTGGTTAGGCAATTGTGCATTTCGGTGAATTCACCGCAACCCATATATATCACCGCAGAGAATGATTGATTGTATGTTTAAAGCTAATGAATGGTAGATAGAGACTTTCAGTAGTTAGTTTGTATCAACTCTGTAATAAAAAAGTAACTGTTGCCGATAGATGAAAAGTTGTCCATGTTAGAAAATTAAAGTATAATACTCTCAAAATTGGACTAGAATCAGTACCTACCTTAGCAGTGAGCTTGTCTGCAGCCAGTTACGAAATGAAAAAGATCTCTTGAAAAGTTTTTATTGTTAAGTGTCACTTTTCAAATTACTGGTTTTAAAACCTGAAACTGTTGCTTTAAATATAGGATTCAAGATCTGAATTATAGATTTATAGTGAGGGACTCTAGAAGTCTGTAGTAGAAGCGACCATGAATGACTGGAACTTAGGTTTTTAAAACCCCTTCAAACTTCACCAAAATTCATCACATTTATTTAAATTTCTCTTTTTCAGGTTGAATGTGGGATAGAAACGAGTGGACAAGCCATTCGATATTTTGGTTTGAGTGACGAACCCTTGACGTACAAATTTTTCCCAGCAGTATTTATATTCGCATTCAATATCTTTTTTATTCTCATATATTTTTTCAAGAAGTTAAATTAGAAGTCTCTTAAATACATAAAACACTTAAACAAAGCTTAATTCACAATTTTTCTTGGCAATTCAAATTGCTGACCTTTTAACTTTTTCTTTCTTTTCTCACTATCGTCTTTGCTTCTTTCTTTTTATTATGTCTTTTCAATCCCTTTTAAACAAGTATACTTACACAGTGCTTCTAACGTTTAATTCACGAACTGTCGTTCCCTTCGGCTCTCCCACAACGATCCGTTCTCATATAAGACATGCGGATTGAGAAACCTATGTTGATTGTTTCTTAAATCTAGAGAGAGGTATATATTCTCGTATCATATTTTTATGTTTAACGCATTTATTTACATTGATATTTAAATAATACAATAAATATTATAATATAGTATATATATAAATATATATATATATATATATATATATATATATAGATATATATATTATATATATAATATAGTATAAATAAGATATATAAATATATATATTAATATATATGATATATATAATTTTTATTATACTCATATATATATAATATAATTATATATATAATATAATATCTATATATTAGTATATTATATATATATATATATATTAATATATATATTATATAATATATCATATACATAATATATATATATAATACTATCTATAATATATTATATATAGTATATAAGATATATAATATTATATATATAATATTATAT
>JABUQX010060367.1:10000-28643 GCA_015478945.1 Trachelipus rathkii
GTATAGTATTATCAATTATTCTCAGAAAGACAAATATATTACTAATACATTAGAGACCTGCAAATTATTTATCATCGTAATGAAAAAATATATTACTCTACAATACTCCTTTTTAAAAGAAAAAAAAACCAAAAAAAAACATAAAAGGCTAAAAATAAAAGTTTTAAACCATTTTTTGGGGCGGGCCCCCTTTTCAACTAATATGGAAATCTTATGGTTAAGTCCCATAAATCATTTATATATATTATATATTATATATATATAATAATATATATATTAAATATATTATATATATATAAGTAATATTATATATTATAAAATTACTATTAAAATAATGCTAATAATTCATAGCTTAAAAATAATAATAATAAAATAATAAGAATAATAATAATAATATATAATTAATAATATATAATAATATAATTATATAATAAATAATATATAATAATAATAATAATATCAATATATCACAGTTTATGCGGAACGATGGCAATCAAAAATCAGGTTTCAATAAGCCTGAAAAGCGGAGAATTTTCATTGGTGTCTTACTCATAAATACAACATATTTACAATATTTCACGGACGCTGCAAAAATAAACAAAATAGAAAAAAATGAAGAGGATATTGGCAATGCAATGTTGGCCATCTTATTACTTAAAATACATCAATGAAGTATGTTATACTATTATATGTAAACTCATTAAATTCGTGCCACCGCTTTGAATCAAATTGGTAAATTTGCTTTATGTTATGTGGATAAAACATTGGTTCATTTATTCAAGGTGCTCCTTCTTGCATGGGGAATTCTGATAATGAACCAATGTAGCGGTCGGCATACTCTCTGGATCTGTAGAAAGTCCCTAAAGTAGTCGGGTGCTCGCCGTCACAGAATATATTAAAACCTATTCTGACAAAATAGTTCCAGCTTCATTTCTCACATCCTTATTGTCTATGACTCACAGCTGCGGCGTATTCCTCTGTAGACAATACAGTATCTCTGTTTGCACCTTCCCCAGAAACATCTCTACTTCCTTCGTCACATTCTTCTCTTCTAACGTCTCCACAATCTCACACAGTCTGTCTTCTTGTCTCTTCGACACTTATCATTCTTCTACTACTCTTAATCGTTTCCTTGAAGTTTCATCTACGATACTCTTTACATGCGATTCTACCATCATCACCCTTTCACTTCACAATAGTTTACATCCTTACCCTACTCTGACATGCCTCCTTTAATACGCTGGCCTGAAGTTTCCTTCATACCTCAGCACATAACTTCTTTTCAATGCCAAGACTTTTCCACACTGCGATGTCTCTCTTACAAATTGTTCCCACACTATTGTGCCACCGTGGAGCATCATTTACCGATGTTTCTGGCAGTCTCGGTTCTCATCTTCACTCCCTTATCAAAGAATATGGCACAATGGACTTTGTCTCATCACTAGACAGTTTCAATGATTGCTCTCCTCGAATTCACATCTCTTAATCGAATTGCAATAAATCTCGACTGCCCAGCAGTATGCTTGAGGATAACTCTAAACTCTTCTGGTCCGGCTACAACAGCCTCTCTTTACACTAACACCTTCACTATCTCTTGAGAATCGTACTCTCACTTCGTTACTAATTTCGCGCACCCTCTATAACTTCGCGCATTATGCTTTGCGTGGCTTTCAGATCTGCGCGGTGGCGGTATCCACAGTAATCCGGAATACTGATGCCCTCGAAGATGGTGGTGAGATTGTTCGATCAGTGATGACCACCCTTTTGAAATGCTCTTCAATGATGGCATTGGGCATAGAGGTATATTCTTCCTGCACCTTCGGCACGTTCCTGCAATATATTCACACAATAACATGCTTGTACGGTCCAAATATATTCGTCCAGAAAAGAACTGTTGGGGTGTTTTACCCATAGCTTCTTTACCCTCATGACACCGAGGACTTCATCGTGAGCATCTTCATGCTCTACTTTGTACTCCTTTCGTAAACCAAAGTAACTTCTGTTCCACCACTCTTTTGAATAACACCACCATTCTTGTACTTGTAACTTGTTCTCCTTTTCCACGACCGTCCATACCCTCTGTAGAGTACGTCATCTTTCTGTTAACTTTAAAAGTATCCCGATCGAATTAGTTCTGTACTTCATGCACACGGTTATTCTCCCCTTCACCCTACTAGCTACAAACACTTCTCTCCCAGAACTTGCGTGTGACTGTCTGTATACCTCCACATCTCATATCTTTCAAAAGCACGACTGTTCGTCAGACACTTGGTCTCTCTACCATGAGTCACCTTGGACATTCATCCATCTGGTTCTTCTTCAACATCTATAAATAGAATCATCGGACTTCAACGTATCTTTTCGTACTCCATTTTCAGTGAACATTTTTGGCCATCATCACCTGTAGTGATGGCTCTTTTGCCGAACTCTTATGATGTGAAGTCAGCGATTGTGGCACTGACAGGTTCCCTCTGAAGCCTCACTCAAATACCAAACTCGCCATTACCAAAATTATGATTTGTTTGGTTAGAGGGTTCTTCTTGTGAACCTTCTTCAGCGTCTCAAGATGGGACCTAGCAACTTCTACTTATGCGCTTCTATTTACGAGGCCTCGACACATGGTGGGCGATCTCCCAGCGAGATTAGGCGACTTAGGGGGAATGCTCCTTTTAACATCCTAATGACCAAATCATATACAACCTTCCGGACATGACGCGGCGGTGTCTCCTACGTAATAAGGGTATCTCACATCGATAATTTGCGAGAGGGCTTCAAGCACCGTATGTCCAAACAATCGTAATTTCAGTTGTTTTCCACATAACACCCTTTTCGGTAAGCCAACGTTCCCCGCACAGACCACTTAACGTTGCCGGTAATCTCGAGGGTTTTGACTTGATAGCCCTTCACCGTCATACGTTACAGGTAGGTGTGACGTTTCGCCATTTTTCACCTTCTCTATCTTCAGTAGGGAGATTCGGCTCTTCACCTGAACAATTCAGACTCATTGCGCTACAGAGACTCCGCACCTCCCAGTGCTCTTACTTCGTCCTTCTGTCTTCCTAGAAATTATTTTTGCCCTAACTGGTGTGTCGAAATAAGGAGGTGCCGATCAGTCTCTTGCGAGATCCCTCTCCTTTGACACTTAAAGCAACTGATCACCTCTCCGCTCACTGCTACTGCGACCGTATAGTTTACTTGTCTGTCGCGCTGCCCACTCGCTCTGCTTCATTGTTAGTTGCTGTCTCGATGCATGTGTTGCTACTTTTATGATTCACTTCGTGATAAACATTACCTTTGTATCTAAATATTATGTCTTGTTGTGCTTTTTAAGTGCTGGATTTGGTGTGACTATTTGCTGTGACCTCAAACGATCGCTTCCTGTAATCCTTCAGAACAGTTATTACTCTTCTCTTTCGTCTCGTCTCCTTAAGTAGTTTGCGATTCTTTTGAACAGATTCAAATCCTTATCTGAGAAAAATTCAAATAAGATCGTCAGGTGTCATTGTTACATTCTGCCGTTAAACCACTTTTAACGAAGCTTCGATAAACCTCTGTAATAAACCTAGTGATTATCACTCCGTAGGAGCTATGTTTGTACTTGTTATACTAACCCGCTTCGTATTCCGTACCTCTCCAATAAAGCTCTTTTCAGACCTTCACATTCAACAGTCATCTTATTGTACACACTGACAGCTTTGCTTGTTAGGCAAACCTCCTAAAACACCGCTCGCTTTCCACAGGATGTCGTTGCTGCTATGCTGCCATTCTCAAACATTACAGATATTCGTCAATACGTTCTTTTTCGTCAAAGAAAGGACAGCTTCCAATTCGGATACTTATAGCATAGGGATACTATGTGCTCTGAGCGCTTCTGGTATCTATTATGGTCATGTTGTACGCTGATTTTCTTCAGCATCCAGCTTCAATCTGAACATCTTTCTTACCGCTTCTCTTGCACTTTCTCTGCTACTTAAACTCTCGCCTTCCGCTTCGACCTTCGCTTCTCTACCGGCTGTCAGCCTCAAGCTTACTTTTCCTTCGCTCTTCTATTCTACCTCAACGCTAACCCTTTCTCCCTCTAAAGCAGCTGCAACCTTCTTCTCCTCCAAATCAAACCTACTTATGTTGTGGCTGATTGGCGCTTCTTGAGCCATTTGGGTTCTTTAATAAGGCAGGTCATTCTCAACCTAAACTCTACCTTCCCACATCTCCATAAGCTAAGCATAGACATAACATAAGCCATAGTATATTTTGTATAAGAACAAAATTACAATATATATTTTTTCGCTAACAGAGTCACTTCAACGCACGAACACGAATCCGGTTCTACCAAAAATTTCGAAAAAACTTTCACTGATAGCTTCGAAAGAAAAAAGTTTCTAACCACAAAATTAAAATGTAATAAATATAAATATAGTATTATCAATATATAAACATAGCTTCATAATATTATTTAACTATATATATATAATTAAGTATTAATATATATCTAGTGTGTTAACAACTGCAAAAAATTACAAAATTTTACGGGAATTAGTGTTTTCACTACAGAACTCAAACAGAGGAAAATTGTGAATTCCGGAAACCACTATTTGCTCGTAATTGCAATACTAACGCCTATCTAAACAATAATTAATAATATATAGTTATATATTAAAATGATTTTAATAATCTATATATATATAAGATATATCTATATATAATATATATATATATATATAGTATATATATATATAAATATAAAGTATTATATATAATTTAATATATATATATATATAAATATATAAGAGCATAAAGTATCATTACTAAAATTATTCCAGTGTTTCTCATTCCAAACGACCAGGTATTTGGAATAAGTTTGTATTTCCAACCAATACACAAAGAACATAAAATACGTTTAACTTCAATAAAACAAATATCAACGACTATATGACAGTTTAAAAAAATACATATCACCTCATCAATATAACAATGTGGTATAAATTCACACTTGACATTATGCGGCACAGGTTTAGCAACAAACTCGTACTACTTGAGATCAACTATTCGATAATATAGCAAAATAACTTTACTACAAGCGCTTCATTGATAAGAAGTAGATAAAAGGTTATAATATAAGATCCGAACAGGTATACCCAAAATTTACTATGGTAGTGCGATGGTTAAAAGATAATTCTAAATTTATTGTCATCAAACTTACTCTTCCGACGTTAACAAAATCCCTTGGTCAGGCCCGCTGACAATCCAATAGCAAACACTTACAAATTCCAACCTGCTTGTAGCAATCCGGCCTCCTTTAAAGAGTACCCGCCTTCAATTATTAGAATGCAAATTTAAACTTTAAAAAACTCACCAACTATCTCCCTGAAGACTTCAAGTGTAACACGGTTGACGAGTTCTTTACTTGATGTGAAAACAGTTATCAATACTTCTTAGTCAATAGAATACTAACTCGTTTATAACAATCTATAAGAATAATAACTTTGGTTTAAGATTTCGCGATTTTATTTCACAAGTAAATTGACTGTCATCAAGTTAAACACATTTCCTAATGGATAAAATCATACTTATTATTTTGGGAAATAGTTTTAATAAAAAAAAAACATACATGCAATCACAAACTAGGTTTTATAAGTCCATGAACATGTAGCCGGATGTCTATAGGTATCCGTATACATGCTCACTGCAAATATAAACTTCAGTACTATAATATTCGATATAGTATATAAATATATTATATATATAATTATAACTATATACTATATAATTAAATATAATTTATATATTTATATAGTATAAATATAATATTAATTTCAAAATTATCAACAGGTTTTAATAGTCCGTACTGTACCGATTCCGTAGGTACCGTTATTTACAGCGCACCGCAAATAAGAACCTAATTACTACTCTAAGCTATATGATATAATATACTTATAATAAGTTATAAATTATATAATTATATATAATATATATTAGATATATATATTATATATATATATAAGAGTATATATATATTGAATATACTATTAATTTTAAACGAAAAAAATAAAATACCAACACGAAATGCTTTATAATTTATAAAATTTTTGGCTGTAAATAATATATATAATATAAACATATATATTAGATCATGTTCAACAATATAGTATTAAAAAACAAAAATAATAACAAAAATATATGACTGATTGATTTTGCAAAAGAATAAATATTTACTGAAAGCTCCTGTTTCTATAATTACAGCAGAAATCGAATCTATCATTATAAAGGCAGCAGTTCCAGGACAAAAAACAGCTGTTGTTCTAAAGCAAGGAGTTGCCAATTAGTATTAAAAAATCTATTTCAAACAAATGAATGGGACTTTAACAATTATTTATATTTAAATATAAAATTTTTAATCTTGAAACGTTTTATATTTGTTAACACAAATAATCTACCACTTTGATAGAATAATAAAGAATCAACACCCTTACTTGCCCTATGGGCAATATAAGCAAAACACCGTGGACACATGCACTTGCAAATACGCATTTAAGAACGAGCTTGAAAAACAATGCCAAAATTATATTTAACACATACAAAAAGTATACATAAAAAACAGCACACCATTACTTTCCAATAAACTAAACCACAACTTTCAAATGAAAATTTACAAACATATATAGTTAAAAATTACTACAATTACTTTGAAAAAAATAAAAATAAGACACTCAACAAATTAAAATATGACACTATACAATAATATGATCGAACAAGCATCGAAACGAATACCAATTAAGCACCTCATTAATAAGAATGAAAGCGAATAGATGAAAAATATTCAAATTTACTCCTCAAGAGCCGAAGAATAATAGTATTACGCGATCCTCAACATAAATTCTTAAAAATAATAATAAAATGATTATATAATGAAAGATATTGTAATAAAGAAAAAATATACTTTTTATTTAGAAAAGACAGGAAAATTGGTGCTTGCTTCTCAATCTGCTAAACATAAGAATAAAAATTTGCCTAAAAATAATCAAAACATAAAAGCTAAATAAATTTACATCATTGTGCGCTCACACTATACAAATTATGAATTTTATCCATAACCAATTTCTATATACGTTATTATATTATATAGTATATATATATATATATATAATATTAATATTCTTAATATAAATATATATATATATAATATATATAATATATAATAATGCGTAGTATCCTTACAAAAGCTTTAAAATATAATAAATAAATAAAATATAATATAATATATTATTATCACACTTGCGAACGGATGGCACAAAACTCAGTCAAAAGTAAGCTGAAAAGCGAGCTTCATTGGTTTCGTTTACTCATAAATACAAACATATTACAATATTTCACAAAATAATTCAAATCGTACTAAAATATATAAAAAAGAATGAAGAGGATTGCAATGCAAGGTGCTGGTTAGAAATGAAGTTTAAGAATAAATGTTATATATATATTAACAATGCATTACCTATATATATTATATTTATTATATTCGTATTATTATATATTATATTCATTATTATTCTTATTATATATTATTATATTATTATATTATTATATTTTATCATTAGTGATATTATTATTATAATATTATTGATTATTATTATATTATTATTATTATTATTATTTTACTTATATTAATATATATTAATATATATTATTATATTATTGTTTAGTAGTATCTGTAGTAGTAGTAGTAAGTGGTAGTAGTATAGTAGTAGTACTTAGTAGAAAGAGTAGTAGTAGTAGTAGTGAGCAATACCTTGTCAAATTATTGCGTGAATAAGAGACTGAAAACCGTGACCTCATGTACCTAAGATTGTACCCACGATGTAAGGCCTAATTTCATGAATTTGTTTTACTCTTTATTACTAATATTACTCTAATTAATTAGACCAAGTTTATCAATACTTAAATTCCTGAGAAAAATAATAACGAAAAATTATGTCTAACTCAGATGCAGTATAATTAATATATTTATTCATTAATATTCCTTTAAATTACTTTAAATATATATATATATAACATTACATAAAATAAATTAAATTTTTGTAAAATATTTTTTTATATACTGGGGGACCCCAAAAAAAAAAAAAAAATTTGAAAAAAAAAAAATATATTTTGGTTATCATATAAAAATCTTTGAAAAAGTTTTAGAAATTACATAAAGTTGATTTATAACTGGCGTCTTATTATCTAGGCTGTCCTGAGAAGTGCCACGGCTCCTTATGATGTCAAATCTACTGCATTATAGTGCAAACTTTTAAAAAATAAAAATAATAAACCCATTCTCTTTCTCTCGCTAAGCGCTATCTAACATCCATGCTTGGTACAAGCCGAATTATTTTTTGGTTACAACTTCAATATTTCCTTTACTCATAATTGACATGACCGTAGAATCCTGATAACACAAACAATTGTTGCTATGGCAGTAACACCTTCACTGTTCTTATAAAGTTTGGTATATCGTTGCCTAATTTTGGTGGTAAAGAATACTTTAATGTTAATGGTTCCAAAATTGTGTCCTAATAATGATAATCGGAACTCAATTCCACGACTATTATTGGTTCTTTCTTGGTTAAAGTATGTTACAAGTTTTCTGTAAACATGTGAATTTAAATGTATTTTCATGTACTGCTTTCCTGTCTGGGAATATGTCTGGAATGCAAAAGGTATTTTGTTGCCCCGGATCAAATTTGTCATCGTGGACCGTATGACCAGACCGGAGGTTCAGAAAACGATTTAGCACGCCACTCATTAAGCGATATTTGAGAATTAATAAATACTTCTAATGATATACTTATAATCTATATATTATATATATATATAATAATTTATATATAAGTAATATAATATAATAATAATATATATATATATATATATATTATATATAGAATAAATCGGTATATATATATAGTATATATATATATATATATATAAGTATATATATATTATATATATATAATTATACTATATAATATATATAATATAAATATATTAACAATATTATTATAATATAATATATATACAGCTGGAATATAATTTTTATTACTCGCCTCTCTCTCCTCTCTCTCTATCTCTCCTCGTCCTCTCTCTTCTCCTCTCTCTCCCTCTCTCCTTCTCTCTCTCCTCTCTCTCCTCTCTCTTTCTCTTCTCTCCTCCTTTCTATATATAATATATATATATTATATATATAAAAAATTAAATAATATATATATAAGATAGATATTATATAATAATATACATAAATAATATAATATATATAAGATATATATCTATATAATATTATTATATATATAATATAAATATAGAAATATACATAATATATATATCTATATATATAAGATTAAACAACTCTTCGCCTGTCAGTTGTCCAGCGCTTCTCCTTTGCCGCAAACTCACAACCTAGAACACTCCAAAAAGCCATTTCTCGGCGCAAAGTTTCGGACGCCAGTCCTCGATTTAAACACTCTCAGGTAAGGGTTTCGCCGCTTCAGTAAACAGCAAATCTTCCCATAGGCTCAAATTCGCTTCCTAGAGCTGCCTCCAGAGATGCGCTCTAGTCCATAATACAACGCTGGTCAAAATAAGCCAAGCAGAAGGAAGGACCAATGTGCTAAGCCGTTCGCCCTATAAAATGTAGCAGATCTATCATTATAGTTCTGACCGCGACTTTCATATAATCATAATCTCTATCTTTCAGCTATATTAGATTTTTAATCCCTTTCTCCTTGGAACTTCATGAATGTAGTTATATCCATGTCGACACATATCGCCTAGAAAGTAGATGTATATGTAATTCAAATACTTAAATTAAAAAGACTATTCCAAATTTTCTTCCTCACAGAATATTTAGTGAAAATCAAAAGAACTGGAATAGTAAAATTTTGTAGCTCTTCCATTTCATTATTAATTTGACTGAATTTGATTCTGTGATTTTAATTTCGAAATATTTGATCAAAAAATTATTAAATATTTCTCAATGTTAAAATATCTTCTTCACTTCCGTAAACAAAAACTGGTTCAATTAATATCAAGAACTCTCCAAGTTTTCATCTTTTCGCTCCTTTCAACTTCTCTGGTTCTTGCTCATTTCTTCCTCTCCCAGTCTGTTCCAATGGCAAGCAACTCCGAAACGGCCAATCATATATATGTATATATAGATACTATAATATATATTATATATAATATATATAAATATTAGAGATATTATATATATATATTATAATTATATTAAATATATGTATATATATATATAGATATATATAAATATATATATAATAAAATAAATTAAAGCAGTCTGCCTTATTTATACATAAGAGTCAGTTTCTTGCTTGTTCATACAAAAATAACAGGAGATGTCAAAGGCATTATCAAACAATTTTATATCTAAACTACAACACAAATCTCCGCTATCATTAGAGCACGAAAAAGTTAGTACTTTTATAAGTAATGAGAAAATGCATATTAATGTCAAAATGTCTTACAGTTTTGTTTCAATTTAATAAAACAGCATAAATTATAGAATGCAATATTTTCATTTAATTGACCAATTTTCGAAAATACAAAAGGTTATTTTTTTTAATGTAGAAGTTTGTAAAAGATGCGATCGTGTATAATGTTAGCTTCGTACTAAGCAGTCAGTAATTTGGGATAGCCCTTAATATTATTATATTATATATATATATATAAGTATATATATATACTATAATATAATTATATATATAATAATTAACATATATAATAATATATATATATATAGCTATAATATATATATAATATGATATAGTATAAATTAAATAATTATATATCTTATATATATATAATATATAGAAATCGTATACTATATATAAATATTATATAGTATATATATAATATTATAATTCATAAGATATTAGTAATAAAAATAATATAAAAATTATTAAAAAATTAGTATTTATATATTAATATTATATACTATATAATATATATATAATCATAGTATTTATATTATATTATATATATTATATATTTCAAATTTATTATTTCTAACTGCTAAAAGGATATGCATAATAATTTGTTAAGCAGTTCATTCATAAGAAAACAAATAAAATAATAAAAATAAATAGTTATTTTTATTGTGTTATTATTTATTATTATTAATTATATTATTATATTATTATTCATTATTAGAATTATACTATTTATTATATATTCATATTAATATATATATTATTATTAATTTATTATTGCATATATATTTATTATTATTATTATGATTTTTTTTTAGCAATAGCTTTATTTTAAAAAATTTTTGTGTTATTGTGTTAACTACGATACGCTTTTACATACATTATTATCATATGATGAAAATGTCAGTACATCAATATATTAACCATACTAATTTTATACAATATATAATTATTATTACTGTTAAAATATCTAACCATTATGAAACATTACTAGTATTGTTAGATTATTATAAAGTATGTTTAATGTTATACAATTAAGAAATAAACAACATTTCGGATATCATGTTGGGACACAAAGGACACAAGACGGTGTTGATAGTAACCAATTTTCAGATATTTGGGAGATAACCTTTATTGCTGTATATAGCAGCTCCATGATATATTGAAATTTCTATGTATGGTCGCTAAAAGATCAGAATACGCTTTCAAAAGTAAAATGTCTTAGCCCTGAATTAAAATTATAGTTATAAATTTCGGATAGATTTATAAAAAAAAATAACAATGATTAATTTTTTTATAAAAATATTCTTAAATAATAATTTCTAAAAATAAGAAAAAAATACAAACACAAAAATGGACAAAGAATAATGAAATTTTGAATCGTCTGGCATTTAATTAGAAGCAAAATAGTTATCCCTATAATTGGAAAACAGTTTTTATAATTTATCATGTGTTAATATAGAACAGAATTGTTAATTTTATAATATATTTAATATATATTAACAACAACGTTGTTTCCCAAAAAATATTCTGTAGAATTGTAATAATTTAACTTTTACAAGGAATACCAGCCTCACAGTGTGTATAAGGTATACTTGGGTTGATAACCATAATAAAATATGGTACTATACACGTATATTAGAGTTGGCGAGGCGCCGAATTGCTCACCGCACTTCACCGCGTCATTGTAAGCACGCACCCACTCACAAAAGTCATTTTTGTCGCACCGCGCACACCAAAAGTCATTTTGCGCACGCACCTCTGTTTCAACACACCAGCACGACAAAAGTTCATTTTGTCCCCCGCAGAGCACGCACCTCTATTTAAATGCCTCACCAACGCACGCACCGCACTTGGTTGCGCGCCAACCGTAAATATAGCTATATATTATAAGTAAATATATATATATATATATAAATAATATATATATAATATATATTATATAATACAAATAAGATATAGTATATATATATATACTAGATAATTATATATATATACATATTATATATAGTATCTGTAATAGTATATATATTATTTATATAATAATATATATAATATATTATATAATATATCTCATATATATTAAATAATAGTAAATAATTATTAATAATTATATATATATATATATATATACTTTGCCCCTGCCACCTCAATTGGAGCCCACTGCTTCAGAAGCGCCGCCACCGCTCTTGGCGGTATCCACAGGTCGGAATGGGAAGATAAGAGAAAGTCGGCTCGGGGGCTCGAGAGCGTTGTACCCGCAGAAGGAGGTCGCTCATTGGTGGCTGGGAAATGTACATTCTAGTCAAGGGGGGAGATAACATTGTCTATTTGAATCTATTTATTGTAAAAAGTTTTGGGTGGTGACTGATCGCTACGCGAGGTCGATTGGCCCTCTTTCTAACGTTTTCTTCTATACCGGGAAATTGGAGGGGAGGAGTAATTGTTATTGGGCGGTTTTGTAGGTAAAGTTTGTTGTGTGTTGGATATGATTTAAGAAGATAAAGTGGGTGTCGAAGGAAAATAGATAGTTGTAAGATGTAATTATAGAAATTAGCTGGTGAGATGAGGTGGGATTTTGTCTGAGCGGAGGGTGGAGAAGTATTGTGCAGGGGATTGGATTAGGTTTTCTTGTAAATGATGTCACCATCTCGCAGTGGTGTGGAGGATAGCAGGAATGTAAGGTCTCGTATGGTAGATGTTGGATGGGGGTGGTTTAGGCATCCAGTGTTAATTCTAAGGGCGGTGTTTTGTGTGATTTGCATTTTTTTATTAGTTTTGACAGGCGGGAACATGCGGGGGAAGATATTTATGTGTTGAGGTTGTTTATAAGTGGTGACTAGAGTGTGTATCCTGTCACTAAATCGTGTGAAAGGGTTCGGAGGGATTTAGGTCGTTGGGTTTGATGAGGGATTGTCGAGTGTGGCGAGAACGTCATGTGTGTGTCATAGTTAAGACCTCTTTGGGGTTTGTTTAGAAAGGAAAGGTGTTGTAGGAAAACTACTGTGTCGAGTGAAAATTGGGCCGGTCGGTGGGCAGGAGTGAGGAAGACTATCCGGGAGCGACATTCTAGGAGAGTAGCCAGTTTCTAATTGTTTAGGTATCTGGATGTGATAGTGCTATCATTACGTCTGGAGTAAAATAGCTAATATCATCGGATGTGATAAGGTTGGTGCGCTGTGGGTAGGGAGGAAAGGCTGCTTGTGAAAAGGTGAGAGGAAAGGGAGAGAATGGCGCCCAGATGGACGCGCCGTTGGTAATTTAAGGAGTGAGAGGAATTGTTTTTGTGGAGCACTCGAGAGTGAGAAAATTAGAAGCCATTTTTTGTCGTGATTTTCTAGGGGGAGAAGAATTTTTTGATTAAGATTAAATGTGGGGACAGTGAAGGCTTTTGTTGATGTGATTATGTGATATGGATATAGGATGGATTGGGTAAGCAATTGATAGATGTGTTGGTGAGACTAAGGTTGTGGTTGTGGATGGTCTAAATCATTTGGAAATCGGAGGGTGAGAGAGAAGATTTTGTTAGATATTAGTTCCTCCATTCGTTTACTAATGGAGAGAGGAGAGAATGGCGGGGTGTAAGGGAGTGTGTATTTTTTGGTTTAATAATATAACTATATATAATAATATTATTTATAATATAATACCTATATATATATACTATAAATCACACACATAATATATATATAATATAATATATACTATATATATATATAATGAAAATTTTAATAAAAAGGAATCATGAAAATTGTCATAAAGAATTCCAATTGTGTCAACTAAAGATGGATAAAGGAAAACACTATGTCTTTAATTAATAAACGAGATCATCAAGATAACATCTATGTCATACTCCTTATTAATAAAAGCGGAAACACAATATACAATGCATGGTCTTTACTCTTTATATTTAATTAAAGAAAAAAAAGTCTTTTAAAATTCCACCAAAGATAAGCATGGTTATCCTGAGACTGGCATCGTTCTGCTGACAGTTTGTGTAAAACAAATGAAATAGGTGTGTAGATATGATTCCTTGAAGAAGCATCAGGTTGTACATCTGCAATATATACGATTAACTATAGATATATATAATTAATTTTTATAATATATATTTATATATTTATATAAGTATAGATATAATATTATATTATATATATAGATAAATATAATATAGTAATATATATATAGATATATATATATTATATAATAAATCTATAATATATATAATTTATATATAAGTATATTAATAATATTATATATTATATATATATATAATGAATATAATATATAATATATTATATGATTATATTATATACAATATAATATGTATAAATAAATAGTATATATAAAATATATATATATAGATATTAATTATATTATATATATCAAATACATCTATATATATATAATATTTATATACTATTTATTATACTATATATATAATATAATCTATAATATATATATAATATATATATAATAATATATATTTATATATATTATATATTAATATATATATATATATAATATATATATAAATAATATAATATTATATAAGTATTATATATAGATATATACTAGTATACTAAATATTAGAGATGTTCCGGAATTTCGGCCTGATTTACATATTTATTCCGTTCCGGCGGAATTGTCAAAATGGTTCCGACAGGCAACAGAATTTTTAACATCCTAAGAAAGGTAATCTCAAATACAAGTTTTATTACACAGTAATCGTTGCCTTCAACAATTCATAAAAAATGTTAATTATTTTTAAATAATTGCAAGTTGATTCAACTAAACAACCATATACCGAGCCCTTAACATAAACAAGCTCCAAAGTCTACTAAATAAATAACTACTTCAGATTTCCAAAACAAAAGTTTCTCATTTATGTTTTTCCAATATGTAATTATTATTATTTTAAGTTATTTACTAAAATTTTTAATTTATAAACACTTAAATAAAATTACTAAACTTCTCACATAGCTATCAACAAGTTTTCAGTAATAAGTAACCTAGTATAACACTTCTAGTCAATACCAAACTTACTTCTCGTTGTGATAAAACGAACTTTCACAAATCATGACAAAACGATTCCTTTTTTATTGCTATTTTGACCTCTAATTCACCCACCATAATACTGTATAAGTAAGAAAAATTTCTAATTCTGCAGCCTCAGAAAAAAATTTATAATATGAATTCTTTATCCCTAAAAAAAAAAAAATCTCTTCAGCGAAATATTAATTCTTACCACACCTCATGTCCTTAATCTTAATTTGCAAAAACAGAAATATTCTAAGTCTACAATGATATACTCAAGCTTCAAATTTTTCGAAATAAAAGTCCAATTATGCATGTAATGTTAAATGCGCCTATTTTAATATATATATATAATACTAGTATATATATAATATATATATATAATATAATATTAATATATATATATAATAAGTATATATATACATAATATATATAATACAATTATATATATATATATATATTATATATTATTATATGTAAAAATATATAATATAATAGATATATAATATTATTATAATACTATATTATATATAATATAATATTGTAAATATATATAATATAATATATAAGTAATAATAATAATAATATATTAATATATATATATTATATATATATATATATATATATCTAATATCATATATATACATATAATATAGTATATATATATATATATATATATATATTGTTCAGTCGTAATCTGTAACTGACTTATATTCTTCCGTCACTCGAACTAAATTAGTGTAAAATTATAATTTGTATCATTTGAGCTAATGACTGAAATCAATAAATAACTTTTATTTATTATTATTTTCATTTAACTTTAATGAAACGGCGACCTAATTTTTTTAATAACGAGTGCTAAATTAATTAAATTTACATTCATTTTAGAGTTTTAAAAATCACTTTTGAACCATATATTAATAAGATATAATTAATATAAAGAATTCATTAATTAAAGCAAAAGTTTTACTTTAATTATAAAAGTAATAAATTAATCGCATTAATAAATATACAAGTAAACCAAAATGCTATTGGAAAAGGAAGATAACTAAAGGAGGAATAGCTAGAATTGTGAAGTTGAAGAAGATAAACAACAGTGTTGTTTATTATCACTGCTAAATTGTTGGTTTCTTAAAAACAGAAAAAAATGTTCTCAAAATGAAGAATTTCGAAACAGGACAATCTACGTGAGTTTTCAACTCCTGAAGAAAAGAAAATCTTGATATAGTCTTAGAAAATCCTTCCCCCAGCATCTATATCTGTCAGCGTCAAGAGTTAATCAAATTGTAATTACCTGTGTAAGTGATCCATAGATTTAAATAAATAATTAGGACTTGTTTTTTTTTTTAATAAGGGTGAAGCTCTTATTAATATAGTGTATTGGACTTATCAATAAAACGTGTTCGCATCCACCAATAATGTATAAATAATTCACACATAATTGACAAATCATCAATCAATACTTTTTTTTCTCTTGATATGCATTAACAAATTATATATAAACAAACGTATATTAAACAAATTAATCTAAAAAGTGGGGTAGCTGCCCCATGCCCTAATCGCTTTCACTATATATATATATATATATATATAGATATATTATATATATATATATATATTATATAAAATAATATAATATATATATATAGATATAAATAATATGTAGGCAAATTTGTAGAACTTCTGTGACATAGGAAATGCAACTCACCTCAAGCTAGCGTAAAAACGAGAAACCCCTAATTTCTGAATCTAAAACGGTAATAATAATGAACATAATTACGGTCAAATTAGGTTACGTTTCTTATCGTGATGTCAGTTGCCTCTGGTCCTCCTTTGTTAGGGTAGGGTTAGTAGGTTAGGTAGTTAGGTTAGGTAGGTAGGTTTTAGGTAGTAAGGTTAAGTTAGATACCTGGTAATCAACAGACATCTACATATTTGCCATATCTATACTAATAATATATATATAATATATAGATTATATATATACATAGATAATTCATATATAATTATATTATATTATATATATATATCATTATATATATATATAATGTCAGCCTCTAGAAGAGCCACATCCATATCTCAAAAAGTACAACAGCTACCGGGAAAAGGAATACATTGTGGAATCCTGGTAACATTAAGTCCGAAATGTAAAAACCAACAAAAGAAAACACAGGAAAAAAAAAAATAATATAGAGATATATAAATATATTATATATATATATAAATATATTATATATTATTATATATAGTACTATAATATATTAATATATATAAGATATAATATTAATATATATAAATATATTTAATACAATTATAAAACTCAATAAGCTCAGCAGCCGAAAGGAATACATTTTGGAATCCTGGTAAAATTAATAGAAAAGTGTAAAACAAAAATAAAAATATTAAAATTATAAGTAATATGATAGAGAAGCCGATTAGATACCTTTTATGGCTATCGTTAAATAAAACTTGCTATTAATTTGCTATTATATATTATATTATAGTATATACTATATATATATATATATAGATATATTATATAATATATATATAAATAATATAATTATATATTATATATATAATATAATATTAATATATAAAATATATATATTTATAATAGTATATATATATATTACATATCTTATATAATATATAATAATTTATATATATATATATATATATATTATAATATTATAATTATATATATATATATATTATACTTTCAAATAAAAAAATATTCATTATTTTAATTTTATCTTTTTAACATGTCCTAAAAAATTAGCAAGATCAAAAATGTATTTTTCCCAGTACTTTGTAGTTTGAGATGTTTTTTTTTTTTTTTTTTTTTTTACAGTTCTCGTAAATTCAGGATACAGCAATTACCTTGCCGGCTTTATTTTTGATATTGGATGTGTCTTCTAGAGGCTGGCTATATATATATAATATAATATATATATTAATAGTATATAATATAGTATATATATATATAAATATATATATATACTAATTATAATATAATATAAAATAAAGTATATAATATATATATCTATATAAAATCATATATTATATTATATATAATATATATTATATATATATATATATATTAGTATATATATATATATATATATATATAT
>JABUQX010060368.1:0-32766 GCA_015478945.1 Trachelipus rathkii
ACATTGCTTGAGACAGTTGTAACGAGACCTGTATTGAGGTCAGTATTATTTAATGTAATATCATTATTTGTTGATATTTTTTCATTTTGTGGGCTACTACTACTTTCTATATTTAAAATTTTTAGTGTTCTTTAAACTAGAAGGAGCATGCATTCCTTTAAATTTTTAATGATTGAAGAGTATCTCAACAGGAAGTTTTCAATTAGTTTGTTCTTTTTTTCATTTTTATTGTTATTTTTACATTAGAATATTTATATTTTCCATTTGAAGTAGTGCTGGTAGTTATATTAATTGATCAGTTTTTCTGGATCAAAGATTGTTCATATTTTTTTATAATTAATATTATTTTCATTGACATTGTTATATTATTATTTTATTATTATATTATAATTATTATTATATTATTATTATTATTATTATTATTTTATTATTATTTATTGGATTTCATCTTATTATTCGTGTGACATTAGGGCTTTATCACTATCGTGGATCGTTTATGACCAGACCAGTTCTCCCGTTCCACGTTAGTATGTGACACTCTTATTTCACATTATGTCCATTCAAGAGTTATTCAGAGTTATTTATGATTGATAATAATTTTTTATTTAATCTTTCAGCACTGATTATTTAGTAAGTTTGTTTTATTAAGCACCTCACTGTTCGTAATAGGTCCACTTATCAACTTGGAGGGTATACTATCTCACTTTTCTATTGGAGGTTCTGCGTTTAAGAGCGACTACTTCGGATGGTAAGATTTCGCAGCCTTGTTAGCAGTTTTCCGACGAGGATGGGACTTTTTCTGGTTATTCCCATATATCAATGGATACAGTAGGACATCATTACTCTCACACTTATGAAGCCTTTGAAGAGATAGCGAGCATGATAAAAGCATAACTGATTGACAGCGTTATTAATGCTTTACTATATCCATTTGTTCATAGATCTCCGATGTAAGCGTTCACGTATCCTTACTTTTCCTCGCGGTATCCCTATTTCCTCTCTCAGTTCTTGCTAGTATCGCTTGTTTTTATGACATACCAGTCACTTGCATTAGTCGTGTGCCGTAGCTATTCTGATCATCACAATTTTATTTGTGAGGTTTCGGCCATGCTGGTGGGCGATTTTGACCTTCTACTTTTAAGTTCTCAGCCTTATTCCAATGTTGCTGCTATCTTGTTTTCACTGCGCGCTATTGGAAGAACTAGGTAGGCGGAGTCATGGTTTGTTACGGTACAGTAAATTCACCAGAGCTTCTCAAGTCTGTTCTTACTCACGTTATCCCGGCTTTGTGACTGATTATTTCTTCCTTTTTCGTTAACATAAAAACATTTTTTAATAAATGATCGAATCTGAAGACTTTAAGACCATCCTTACAAGGTCATTTTCTTCAGCTAATGAATAGACCCGACATCTGAATGTTTTGCCGGCTATTCTTGCTCTAAAGAAGAGGTCTATACGTCAAATTTGGGGTGTGTCTTATCCAACACAATCTTTCCGAAGCTTTAATTTAATTCCCCCAATCATACCGTCTTCTCGTCCCTTGACACGATGGAGATTATCATTCATCTAGGCATAATTCATCTATCTCATACCGGTCTCATGCCTATTGTTAAAGACCCATCTCTAAACATCTCTACTTCCTTAAGGCTGGAAGGTTAAATACTCCTCGTGTTTATTGCAATTAGCTAAGACTCTCTATCCGATAAGCGGTTTGTTTCTGGAGAGGAAAGTGATTTTGGAGAACCAATTTGTGCGGCAATACATGGATAGCCAAGCTAAACAGAAAAACGTTTCATCAAGTGTGGTCTTTCAATGTGATTTTAAATTTGAATCGATAATGAGTGTCGTTCGCACTTAACCAATTTTATATAACTCGTAGGGATATCATAGTTGGTAATTATGGAACTTATTGTCTAAGTGAACTGTATAGTTCTTTAAATCGTGAGGTCGGCTACATAAATAATGACGCCTCGCGCTTCCTTCTAACGTTTTGCGCGAAGATGGGTGCGTCGCTGCCATCGTCAGTTTTTCCGACGAGCGAGAGACCTAGAATGGCGTTCCCTCATTATGAGACCGGGGACAGGCGTTTTGTCGAGAGGGATGTTTTGCACTCCTTCCCTCTCGTTTGGTTTTGTCGACGACCTTCTTTATGTTGAGTCCTCAAAGTCAGCTTCTTTGTCGATATCCACCCTTTCCAATGGCTATGGGTCTCTGTTGTCTCACCGCCCCACTCGTTGGCCCCGACTGAAATTTGAGGTCACTTATACTAGGGATCGTGTGTTCTAGCGGAGAATCGAGAGCTCTTGAATTTTTGAATTTGCGCTCGCAAAGTAACTTAACGACAATATCACGTAAACACTAATAGATGTCTTAATAAGTCATTCATATTATGGTGTCACCATCCGTTATTATTTGCATCTATATATAAGTATTCCGATATTCGGGTCTTACTATATATCTAGACTACCCCGCCCAATCATTTCATAAGTTCAAGATACGAAGCCTGACGTAGAAAAGCTATTCCCCCATGGATTTTTTTTTCTTTTTTTTTTTTTTTTTTTTTTTTCAAGTATTGACATTTATCTGACCTCGCGAGCAGGCGGGACACTCCTACGCTTTCGAGCGCAGGATTCTACCAAAATGACGTCTAGGTCGCGAAATCCCTTCTGACAGTCATAGCACTAAGGGAGGTTAATTAGAGCACTTTTCCTCGTAGTTGGGCTTTTATTTGTGTAGTTAAGCATAACACTTCACAACATTTATCGATTTTCATTAACCAATGTGATAATCTATAGATTGGCTAATTATATCAACGTTAGCACTCATTAAGAATTTCACCGATCCTAACTAATTAAGATAATGCACTAATTTTCTCTTATCCTAAATCTCGACCTGCCGGCCTTTTGTTAACTCATAACAATTTTACGTAAGGGCATCCTCTACAACTATCACGTAAAGAGGGTCTGCTACTAGACTCCGGGTATATCTGATTCATGGTTAATAGGCGTCTCTCCTGGACCCAAGTTCCAATCATATCCTCCCTTGTTCGTTTGGCAATTTCTTTCCTTCCGCGAAGTGAAAAGGAGGCGTCCAATACACTTATGACTTTCAATTAATTGCTATCAATTGTGTAAGTTATGAAGTCGTTGCTGCCACCGTTATTAATGCACAATGAATGATATGTCCCAGGTAGGTTTGCATAGTCGTCTCGCACTTCTTTACAGTAGCATGCACTACACACTCATCCCACTTAGACACGGGCATGGCTATTGTTTATCTAGGATTCCCTACCTGTAATTTTCACCTTATACCTATATATATATATAATATATATATATATATATATAATTAATATTATTATATATATATACTATATATCATATATATATATACGAAATCGACCACACATGCACTCACGGGCAGACACTAATTTATCATTTTAGTGCATTTGAAACTAAACAATAAAAGTAATCTTTAAGCATATTTCAATAGTTTGTTTTTAAGAGTCTTTGACCTTTCCTGTTTTTTACATTTCCTTTTCTCCCTTAGACGCCTCTTTTATCTTATTCTGATCATCAATTTAATCTGTATTAACAAACTGATTAGGGCAGAAGTTTCTTCTACCGTTGGCGTCTTTCTCTTGCTGCGTGCTTGTTTCCTTTTCTTCTCTTTAGCAGACTCCTCTAATGAACTTTCATTTCATGAAATCTCAAGAGTAGTATAGCAGTGTAATATTTTTCGGCTTCCAACTTCTTCTTCACTCAGGTTTCCCATGGTGGTTTGTCATTTCAGCGTCCTCTGGGCTGCTTCTTCAATGAATTACAAGAGTTTTCCAACATTCTTGCTTTCCTTTCCGTCAGCCATCATTAACAACACTGAATGAAACCAATTGAACCGCAATTAGACTTTTGAGACCTGTTCCATGCATTTTTCACTTTCCAATTGCCCACATGCGCGTCCGGATTAGTGATCAGCAACTCTGCCCTATACCTAGCCCACTCTTCACGCCATGCTTGACCCAGGATATATATATAATATAATATATATATATAATATATTATATATATATATTATATATATATTATTATATATATATATATATATATAGGTACGTATATATTTATATAGTAGTATATATATACTATATATATATATATATATATATAATATATACTATTAATATATAATCCTTCTTCTGTAATTTAGAAAGACAACATCTCCACAAAAAAAATTAGTTTAAAAACTTTGTGTGACAGAGTTTTACTTAATTAATTTAGAATTTTAAAAACGTTTTCTCTTTTAATTTGATAAATCTCAAAAAAAAAAAAAATTGTCAAAAAAAAAATCTTTATTTCTGTTGAAAAAAAAAGAAAAAATTTCGCAGTTCTATTTAGTTAAATTTCCCACTTTATCATATATATATATATATATAATATGATAATATATATATGTATTTATATATTTATATATATGATATATTTATATATAATATATACATATTATATCATTATATGTATATATGTAGTATAATATATATAATTTATATTATTAATATATTATATATGTATATATATATATATATTATATATATATATATATATATAAATATATATATATATATATATATATATAATAATATATATATATATATTATATATATATATATATAATATGTGTATAGTATATAAATATACTGTATATATATATATATTATAGATATATTATATATAATATACTATATATATATAATATATATATATTATATTTATATGTTATTTATTATATTATATTATATTTTTTATATTATTTTTAGGATCATAATATATATATGTTATATATATATATATTATATGGTATATATATTTATATATAGTATATTATATATATATATATACTATATTATATAATAACGAGGTCATTATTATATATATATATGATATATATATATGCTATACCTATATATAGTATCTATATAGTATATTATATATATAATTAATATATTCTATATATATATTAGTATATTATAATATATTATCTATATATTATATATTACCACTATATATTAATATATATATAGATATCTAGGAATGCCCGATATCTAAAAAATATCGTAAATCCGATATATCGATATTTTAAAAAATATCATATCGCCTTCGATATTATCGCTAGAAAAATATCGATATTCGATATATCGATATTCGAATATTTTATAATCCGATTGATATTTTTGATTCATTTTAATTCGCCAATATATATATATGGTATATATATATATTATACTATATATTTATTTATTTTATAGGTTATATTCATTCTTTATTTAGTTATAGTAATTATATATGTATATAATATATATATTATATAATTTATACCATATAATATTTTATATATATCTATATATATATAAAGTATATGATATATTATTAATATAGGCTATATATACTATACTATATATCACTATATACTATATATATGATATATATATATATACTATATATATATATTATATATAATATCATATATATATGATTTTATATCCTCGCAGATTCAGGCGACGCAAGCATAGTTCCAAAATATACTTTTACATTAGGCTACTTACAAAACTGTTGAATACATTTTTGGAATCAAGGGGAAATTTCAAACTAAAAAACCATAAATAAAAAATAAAATAACATAACAAAGTTTTAGGGATGTACGAATCGTACGATGTTATTATTTTACATACGGCAGAAATGGGTTCTGTTCAAGTTCTTAGACTTTTTGCGTTGTCTCAAACAATCTGACCGTCAGTTTTTACGTGCTATGATTCACACAGCTATTATCCTGCCTTGGTTAATACTAATCCTATACTATTTCACTTATTACCTTATTCCTTCTTACTTTTATCCCCTAACCTACCTTTATTCATGTATATCTTATAAATATTATCCTATTATACTATAGTATGTTCTTTCTCCCTCTCAGGTATACTTAGCGTTCGGTACTTGTCTACTTACTGATACATACACCGTTTCTATATATAATACTTTACGCTATCACTTATTACCATTAATCCGCACTACCTTATTTAACTCCTATGTTTTAATACCGTAACTTCCATACTACTTAGTTCGGCTATAATATATCCTCACGATCTCGTTCATCGTTCCGTGTGGCCTGTCATAAGCTACCAGCTTTGTTTCTATTATAATCATTTACTCTTTATTATATTATTCACTATACTTAATCTTATCCTCTCCCTTCTCTTTCTCCTTCTTCACTTTCTATGCTATATTAGTTCCGGTGCTCTGATCCTTATACACCTCTTTTGAGGAGCTGAGCCTGTTCCTATAATCCATACTATTCTTATTCTCTGTATATATTTCACCTACCTTTTTCCCCTACCTGGCCCTACCATCTTCCCTGCTACACTTATATCCGATGCAGACCGAGCCACCGATTGACGATAGATGAGAGGCGCCCCCCTATGCAGACAGCAGGACGACGATGTAAGAGAGTAGGTAGCGATGAAGCGCACGAGAGAGAGAGAGAGAGAGAGAGAGAGGAGAGAGAGCGAGAGAGAGAGACGAGATGCACGACCTGATGATTCCGCCACGTAGACGCACGACACGGCTTTCGGGTAATTTCACTCCACAATCTATTGTCCGCACGCAAAACGTACCTGCCTAGCACTTTCTTTCTCCCGCCAACCATCAATTCAGGGTGTGCTTAATCAAACTCGCCGGGAGCCCTACATTACAATCACCCCGAGGGATTCTTCATCTTCCCAACTCCTCACTTCCACGCTTCTTGCACACCCTTTCACCGCTTTTTCTTCTCCACTGCCGTTCACTATCGGGGAGTAGGCTTCTGACCCAGTACTGAACGTTTGTGGCTTCCCCCTCTTAAGCCGCTCGAAGCCGGGTCGATACGTTGGATCTTGGCACGGACTGCGGCTGTGTTCCTGCTCTCGACGGCTCTTTTCTCGTTTCCTCCTCTCTGCAATCGAGTCGCACTGTTGCAACTACTATCCAATAACGGCCAACACATCCGCGTACATTCACTAGCAAAGTAAACTCTAATACACTTCTCATATAATACATCCATCCCACCTCCACCTTTTTCTCTTCTCTCGTATTTGATAAATTGACAAATAGCCTAGTTTACAAGGGCTCTATTGGCAATCCGAACGCTCTAGGACAATCCTCCATTCAAAATGATTCTATTTCCTCCATAGTCACCACTAAATCCATTCACATATTGATTTCTCATCCACAACGTAATATCTTATCTCAAATTGGATGGCTTATGATCTCACTGAACTACCTTTGCACGCACCTCCTTTTGGAAGTCTTGGATTCCTATAAGAAATATCTATTAAATGAATAAATTTAATGAAAATCTATTAAATGAACAAATAGTACCTAATGAAAAATAACTATGAAGCTAGGAATCTTCAAAATAATGATTTTTCTTATTCTAAGTACAAAACTAAACATTATTTGATTCTAACAATAACAGAAATTTAATTACTACTCAAACTATTCATTCGGGAATATGGCTGATAGACACTCTAACTGTACCTTCACTCTTCTCTCTCTTTCTTCTCTAATTCTAATATGCCACTTTCTGGTGATTTCGCGCACTCTCTTGGGCTGTATGGAGAAGTCTGGATCCTTAAGAAAATCTATGTAATATTTAGAGTATGTCAAACAACTGAATATAATTGCATTTGGTAACGAAGTTACGCGGAACCCTGGATGCCAGACGACATCCTACATTCACATGACGTACGAACAACCAAGCCTTTCCTAAATTGAGCCCCGTGAGCCTCTGGCTGGTCGGCTTGGACTGTGCTCGCCCCTTCATATATATGCTCAGAATTTCCCTTCTCGTATGTAACTTGGGTGCTCATTATTTAACACCTCTTCGACACGATTGTCGGAGAGGTAGCTTACTGTATCGCAGGAGGTCTTGGCAATCGCAGCAAGAGGCATTACTGCTGTCTGTACGCACCACTATGAGTGTGATCTGCAAATCTAGTCCCTTGCGTTTACTGCCAGGATACTGGACTCCTTGTCAAAGCGCTCTATTTCTCACTTACCGTACCTCACCAGGCAAGCTTTACCCCTCGTTTTGTCTCCCGACCTGAACACGTGATTCTCACGCACAATGCGTTTGATCCTGCATTTATGACCCATTACATACCTGTTGACTCCTTTCCACGTATGCTTACCTGACACCCTTCATCGCCTTTTGTCCTTGTCCGGCATTATCCCCAGGTCTACGGTTCCTTTTAGGGCTTCTCCTTTTCCGCGATTAAATGATTTAGAACTGACACTGAACACACTCCATAACACGTAAATCAGGATCAGGCTGTGTCCGAGTGAACTAGCTAAAGTCTCCGGCTCCAAATCCAGAATTGGGATAACTCCATAGTTTGTTAATTCATCTCAAGGTTGTTCCCTACTTTAGCACTAAGAAATATCAAGCTCTTTGTGGTATGTCATTTTTTTTTCTTGACCACCATTCCGTCTGCGGAACTCCGTTTACCTTTGGCGGCGCTCGTCATCCTTTTTTTCTCTACAAGCTTGTTCAGTTGTTTTTCTCTACTGTTATCAATATGTCACGACACAATACTTTTCGCCTAAAACGCTTTTTCTAGGTCTCATCCTGATCGAGACATTTCCTCACGAGAGGTCCCCCTTTACTCTCTGTAATTCTATATGGCGAGCACACACTGACTTCACTTGTGTGGGACACGCTGGCACCCGTTAATATACTTGAAATATTGTCCGACGACGGGAGAACAAGTACGCACTCTTCCATAACTTCAGGGTGTCGGGAGACATGGGTAGTATTATTCCTATTCATGATTCCTTTTTATCTTTTTTTTCTTTTTCGCATTTAAACAATGCTTGTGTTCTTTTTTTGAATTAACATCAATATTCTGGGCATGTCTTCTTGAGGGAGAGAGGTTGTGCACAATATATGATTCTGGAGGAAAGATTGCGATTGATCACTTTAATTCCTTCCGCCTAAGATAATTATTGCGCGCCGCCCCAAATATTTGTAGTCGTGATATCTACTATCTCTCAGATGCCCTCATCTCACAAATCAATGATTTAGTTTGCTCAGAGTAACTTCTCACCCCTCACTGTATATTCATTCCCTTGTCGAAGCTCATCCTCTCGCTCTGGAGATTATTCAATCCTACATTCTTACTATTCCACGAAGCGTTCTCTTCATCGTGTGGCTGTGCCCTCTTTCTCTGGGTTACATTGGTAGATAATGATTTCATATCTATATCTTACAGTATAATTTTCTGCAAACTTTTTTTTTTAGTTCTATTTATTTCTCAAATAAACTTTATAACTCGAAGAGACATCAACCCCTAACTAAACTATACACACACACACACACAATCATCACACAACAATCCAATACACACTAAATCCAAACAAGCAACACATCTACCCACACACACAAAGCACACAACACATTAATATTGGTACTCATGACATCATATCATTATTTCACCTGTTCTTCCACTTTACCTTTTACTTCATTTATATCCATCTTCTTCAATATATTCTTTGTCTTTCTTATTCTTCGTCTCCTTTCAAATTCTGCAATTTCCATATTCTACTTTTGATGTAAGATTCTTCCTTCGTTTTGATAAATAAGAAAAGAGGTACTGAAACTTCCCCTACCACCTTATGTGGTTTATAAGGGTGAGAGACTCCTCGACACATATGTTATGGGTGGTCCAACTACTGCAAAATATAATGTTAGCAAGTCTGGCTGGTTCGATGGTCCCACATTTTTGGACTACCTGAACAAAATAATCATTCCTTTTTCTATCACCATATATCTATCGTTTCTTTCTAATTTATTCTATAATCAACGAACGAAATCAGGACAATATAATAAAAATTTTCCGAGTCTAAATTTCATCATCCAAAGGTAAAATTTCTATAGTTTCAGTTGCTTAAATTATACTCTGTATAGAATTATTCTTTAATTAATCTATAGATTTTAAACTATTCTTTATCTTATTTCTCTATCCTTAATGGTATCTATCATTTCTCTCTCTTTCAATATTTATATACTTACAGATATATACTATATCCAGGTCACATCACCTACAGGCAGTTCTACCTACTAATCATATATCTCCCCACTCCTACGCACTATATAGTCTTCACAATAAGACGATCTTAGATTCAGAGTTCGAATCATAGCGGGTCTGCCTAAATTATTGTACACTGGCCCTGTCACTACACTAACCCCCTTCCTTTTTGTTTACTACTCAAATATAGGATTTCACCAATAAGACGACCTTAGGTCAGGCCACCTACCACCCTTATCTAGCATCTGACGTCCACCTATTTATTATTCTTACTACAGGATGATATATATCATATAGGGAGCTATCGAAGCTCATCGAACCGGTGGCCTACGCGCGGTAGGGGTCCAGTTTTCCCTACTCACCACTCGATGGGGAGGGTGAGTCGGCAGGACCCGGCCCAAAATCACCTCACATATCCTCATCACCGCGCGGGGGAGTTCGTAGCCCTTACCCCGGACGGGGGGGCATACTCCGTCCTCTATATACCCGTATATCGTCCCGGAGTAGCCGCGCGACCTAATACTCACCGCTCTTTATGACCATCTTTTCGGTATTACTTATATATACTATCATATGGGGTTTCTTTATTTAGTTTATACACCCCACCACCTCTTTATATTCCTACGTCTTTCACTACGCTGACTTTCTCACTTGCTATTGTTATTATTCATTATGTTTAATACTACTGTTACGTAAGTTTTTGGAGTAAATCAATAATACTATATCACTCTATCCACACTATTCAACCTTTTTTATATATTCATTTTCCTCTCCTTATCATACCGCTTATGCATGGGGTAGTAGGTCCTAATCCAGATTTTTCTTTTGTATTTCTCATAGTTTTCGCAGAATCCAGTTACGCCGGGATGCTTTCTATTTATTTGTGTCATGCCCCGCACTGCTCATCTCTTAGCAGGCAATAGATGAATAATAATTGGAGAAATAAATCTAATCTTTTCATAAATTTATTATATTAGTTTAGTAAAATATATATCATATAATTATATATATCATCTTATCTCTATCTATATATATTCTTCTTATTATACTACTCTTACTACTATTAATACTATCCTATAATTTACTCTCTCATTCTATATATCTATTCTATCCTATATATATCTTATCTAATCTATCATATATTGCGTTACCCTACCCTTAATTAATACTCAACCCTGTCTTCACCGGTTTTGAGTTCGCCTTATTACGTACTTTAGCATTCCTTCCTTCATTTTGTTGCCCCGCCCTTAGCCGCTTCGCTTTAATAACCCTAACCCGTTTTATCTCACTTATTATTCGCATTATCGTGACGCCATCCAGGTTGATGACGTATCGCGCTCCTACTCTATATATGCTTTCTCTATCTCTCTCTCTATATCTCTTATATATATATCCTCATCGATTAATTATATATATAACTCTATAGAATATTTATAATATTACATCTAGTATATTATATATATTTCTTAATCTTATTTCTCTTCTATCTCTATATCTATATATACTATATATATTATAATATATACATAAATATATTATATTACATCTATTACTCTACTTACTTATCACTTATACTACTATATCTATCAAAATGGGTGGGAAATTATACCTAATCTATATCGCGTTATATAAATAGTCTCTGACGTTCAATTCTGCCTGTTTACATTTAACCACGTTTAAATTCTTTCGGTACTACTCTAATCCTTTTAAACGTCTTCTTTCTATAGTTAATTATTCGATAAAAGAAGTTTATAACGGTCACTATTAACGAGTTAACTAATTTTTCCCTAACATCTCTCCGTTAACCACGTTAACTCTAATCTTTCTTACTCGCGGCTTCGAGTTTATATTAAAAATAATTTTCCTTTATCATTTTACATATTTTTTAAATTGTTTCTTTTAAGATGATTCATGATTCTAATCTCATTCAATATCAATTCACATTTTTTTTTCTTTCCAAAATTTCCTTAGGCACGCCTCACTTATTCTCTAACTGGCATCTTCTATAAATTCTGCTGTCTCTTCGGTATTTACTATATCTACTGCTTATTATCATAATAGTTTAAGTATGTTTCCAAATCACCAGGGTTATCTAAAAAAACCCTGAGTTTTGAAGGGAATAATGCTTACGTGTCTGACATCTTACTTCTCACTCCCGCGTCAGACTCTTCTACATGTCCAATTACTGTCTACACATCCATATTCCACCTTATCTAGATCTAACTTTCCCTCAGTGTTGGAATAACCCATATATCGATTGCATTCCAAACTCTACCTTCACATTCCTGATATCATCAAAGAATGATGCTCGCTCTGATCTTCTAACTATCGCCCTATAGCTCTCACTTGTATTCAGCGCTGTCTCCTCGGTCCTTTTTATAGTCTTATTTCCTGCATGTGGAATTAGACCCAGGCATGCTCTATCACTATCATGGTTGTCAACACGCGACCATGGCGTCATATTACCATACCCATTTTTGGTACGCACTCTCGCAACGCCCACTACATTCAGAGGCGGCGAGCGCGAGCTGTCATTGAGCGCACGGAGCGTTCGTGTGACCACGAGTGCGCTAAGGTAACGGAGGAGGAGCCGCAGCATGAGCCGCGCAGGACGAGCGCGCCGCGCAGCAAAGACACCCGCTGTTGGTGTTTCAAGAGTCTACGCTGGCGGCGATGCAGTCGCCTAGGGTTCAACGCATCTCTAATAATACACTCCGCCTTAATTATGGGATTATTCCCTCTTTAATTTGCGCTAACTCTTCATCCAGCATTTATCGTACAGAATCTTTGCAGTAGCTGAAGTTCGCATTCTTGATCATATCCACAGCAACTTCCTCTGAAATACGATAATACATCACCTACTCATATCCTCCTCACTCCTGGATACTGTACTCCGTAGACACACTGCATCTCTCACTTGCCCATCTCCCAAGCTCCTCCTCTATCTTCTTCCTCACTTTCTTCATATCTTTGCTTACTCTCATTCTCATGCTTTCCCTTTTCAAGTTCGCTACCAATACTTTTACCTTTTACACTATGCTATATTTTCTTATTGTGCTTTATTTCATTAGTATGACTGATCTTCCTTGCCTGATTCTTATTCGTCTTCTCTTATTTCCCTTACTTACTTTTTATTTCTCCTCATTTCCTTGTTTCCATATTTCTTAAGTTATTCCTTATGTTTTTTTTGTGTTTAACTGTTTCCTTAATTTCTAAGTTTCATATTGCGTCTTTTTCTATTCTCTGGGTTACTCATTATTTTTTTTTTTCTTCTCTTTTTTCTTTTTGCATCTTATTTTATTCTTTCCTCTTCTCTTCTTTATCACTTTTTTCTCTCTTTGATTCTTTTTTTTTCTCTTTGCCTTATTCTCCTTGCTCTGTCTTCGTCCGTCTTCTTGTTCAACGTGGGAGCCGCCCTGGGCTTTCACAGCTCTGTTATCTATCTCTATTGCTGTCGAGTTTTCGTTTTACGTCCTTCTTTCACTGCCAATTTCTCTTATTTCTTTTTTGACTCTCGACTTTATGTTCTTTATCCCTATATCTCCTTCTTACAATCTCATCGCTTTTCTTTAATTTTTCCACGTTTCGTCCTCCTCATATCTTTTTTATCTTCTAGAATATTGTCACGTATCTCGTTCTCATTTTAGATTCTTTTTTTTCTTTCCGATCTCCATATTCTTTCTCTCCGTGCACTTCTACGTCATATAGAAATTTGCTCGTTATTCGGGTCTGATCTCAACCTTATTCAGCTTGAATATTTGTTGCTAATCTCTCTTTTCCTTTATCTAAAAAAATATCTCCTTATCACTTATCTAATTACCATCATCTCCTTCTCTCTCATAAAATTTATATCTCTTCTGTACCGTACCATCTATCTTACGTCTTATACTGCTTCTTGATAACTACTGTCCTCGTTCGTTTCTTTCCCTTTCTTGTCTTACCTTATCACTGTTTGACATCTTTCTAATATTAATATTAATTCATCCTTGGCCTAACATATAATCCTTAGTAATTCAAAAAAATGTTCCGTTGGAAACCTGTCTCTATCAATTTCACAAACGGCTTAACTTAACTGTCTCCTTCAGTTTTTCCGGCCTCTAGTCATGTTAGCCTCAAGGAAATCATCGGCGGAGTTTCAACTTGATTATAGTACTCTGCGAGACTTTTATTCTTCTCCTCTTCAGTCTTCCTCTTAATACTCTACGTCTTACTAAACTATTATGCGTCAGGCACTATCTCTTCCTCATCCGCTCGTATCCTTGTATTATATGAGACTCGTTCTCTTTGTCTATTACATCTCTAATTTCTTGGTAGTGCGGTCTATCTCTACTTAACGTAAGTTATTTTCTTCTCTCTCTTCTTACCGTTTATTCTCTATGTCTCGTCCTATTCCTTGACGATCAGGCATCTATGAGTCTCAACATTCCAGCAATATATGCGTACTTTATATCCATAACTGTTATTCATTAGTTAGTGGTTGGCTTATTTTCCTATACTTTCCTTCTCACTTCAGTTCACTTATTCTATTTGTATATTTCGCTCTCCTATTATCTTATCTCTTCGTGCTGAGTACGTCTCACGACTCACTGTTCTGTGATTGCCTTTATTCTATTTCTCATTTAATTTCTTATATCGCGTATCTTTTTTTCCTGTTCTCCGTACATATGCCCCGTGTTCGCTGTTGCTACCACAGGTGCTTCTTCGACGCGCGCTCCAACTGGCCACCTCCTCTCCTTGGTCTTTACGTGGGCATTGGACACGTTCGTCCCTTATATTTTTGTACCTTGGTCCAGGGCCTATTGCCTTTGTGCCCGCTCTTTTTCTTGTATTTCTGTGCTATTCTCTCCTTGTCGCTCTAGCTTGTTTATTTTTCTTTTTACTTTTCTCTTTGCCCCTTCTCTTCTTTTCCACTTTTACTTCTTTCTTATTCTTTCTATTATTTTTTATTCCTTTTTTTTCCCTTCTCTTATTCTTCCTTATTCTTCATTTCTCTTCTTTTATTTTCTTATTCCTTTTTTTCTTATTTTCTCTTTAATTCTTTCTTTGCTATGTTTATTCTTACTTCTTCTTTTGGCGTTTGTTCTCTTTCTTCACCCAGTTGTAGGTCTTCGGGAGCGTGCTTCATTTGTGTGGAGTCCGCGCCTTCTATCGCAGCTATCCCTTCCTGCAGAATCCATGTGGCGCCTCACGACTACGTCCCTCTCCGCTGCGTCTGGCGGTTTTCGTCCCTTTGCGTTGGCGTCCTCGTCCACCCACTTGGCTACTGTCCCTCAGTGGATTTATTTATGCTCTCTCTTCCCACTCTTCTCCTGCTGTTTGTGGCTCTGGGGCTGACTTTTAATCCTCCCGGCTTTCTAATTGTAGGCGCACTGCGCTTCCATCGTTTCAGTCGTCGTCGTTGCTGTGAGAGTGCGCCGCCTATGGCTGATTGATAATTCATTTGGCCGTGCAACTCTCTCCTTCTCTTCGAATAATTATACTCCGCTCTTCCCTTTTGCCGGCTCTGCCCGCGCGAGTCGCGTTTATGTTGTAGTCTTAACCACGCGCCACCACCACTATACTGTAAGACGGCTCTACTGATTTGTCCCTCACAGTTTTTTCTTGCATCCTTGGAGCCACTCTTTTTCCTTCCGCGATTTTGAGCTATCTGTCTTTCATATTTCGCTTTTTCCCGTCCTCACCAATCCATCTTTTACCGACTCAAACGTCTTTCTATATATGATTAACCATCCATCTCTATCGCCCGTTTATAATTTTAATTTGTTTTAACAGATTAAGTAATTGATAAACGACGTTAATCCTATTTTCTTAACCATTAATCCGGTCTCGCTGGCCACCTTTCTTGTTATCAATCTTTTTATTCTATTAATATCTATATAATATTTCTTCTATATTTCATTATCTATCTTATTATCTATTATCTATCTGGTCTTATATCCTTACTACTATTATCTATACTATTATATATATCTCATATATACTATATATATTATTTCTCTTATATATATATATTTATCTTATACTATCTATATATTATATATTATAAACACTATAATTCTTCATTCTCTTTATTATATCTCCCTTTTGTCTATATAATATCAACACTCTCTATTTTTTTGATAAATTTATTTAATCTTTAATTTTATTTATTAAGTTTATTATTCATTCATTTGGGTTATATCTATCTCATTTATATTTGGTTATCCTATAATCTAACTCTACGGTTTATTTCATTAAATTATTAAACATACAATATACTTTAATATTAGATTCCATATACAAATATAGATTAAAAATCATCGTGTGTGACTATACTTTGTGTGTGTCACTAATTTAGATTTCAATATTTGTTTAAAAATATGCTTACTAGTCATAATTTTACCAGGGTCTTTTATTTTTAATATCTTGAATCATCTTAACGTCTTAAACTGGAGACTTCTGATTGGCTGGTAAGGAATGCAGATTGAGAGGTTTATGTTAACTTAGGTTAATGCAATTCAACTTATATGTAAATAACCTTAATCCGAAATAACTTTATAATTCTATTTTATTTAAATTATTCTTAAATGTGATCAAGTTTTACTGTCTGTTGATTATATGTATTAGACTTTAATGTATTTTAATATAATATTAATTATATGTATGATACGATTTCACGATTAACTCTAATTCACAGAATATCTCAAATATATAAAAATTATTATTAGCACTTTCTTATATATTATAAAAATAAGAAAATATATTAAAGAAAGTTATATGAAAAAATATTAAAATACTTATAGAGAGAGACATAGAGATATAAAATAAAATGATTAATTAAATAAAATAAAAAAATAAAGAGTGGCAAGGGAAATTATGAGTTTCAAATGTTTAACACAGAATAAACAAAATAGACAGAACAGAGTAAATCGAATTAGAGAGAATAAACAATAGGAAAAAATAAAGGACTAATTAGGTTAAACTATAACAACGATAAATAAAAATAAAAATAAAAAATAAAACAAAAAAAACTCACTTTATACAAAAAAAAATAATAATAAAAAAATAGGAAAATAAAACAAATATAAATAAAAAGGTTTTATCACCTCTAAATTTACATAAATACTTAAATATATATTATATTATAAACTAAGTATAATAAAAAATTATATAGTACATGGACCGCTAAGCGTAGAGAGTGTACGCTACCATTGATAATTTAAAATATCCATAGCATATCTTCTTTATATTCTATATCTGAAATAAAGATCATACTATATACATTGAATACACTAAAAAACAATCAATTAAACTAGAGGAATTCTGACTCTGAATTACATCTTAGGACATAGTTACGTTCTACGCACTCCGTTCAGTTTTTAAAAAATTTTGTTTGTTATATATTTAAGTAAGGAAGAACCCAAGTGTGTAACCGCAAAGCATGGAGGAGTCAGGGGTATCTTCGCACCCTTCGGGAACCGCGTATCACGGCCAGTAGGACTATTTCCTCCACTCCGCGGGATGGTCGCGCGCGGGTCTCTCCACCACACCTATGGGACTACAGACAGTAACCAGGAGGCAAATACCAAGTTTTCCTCCACGGCTGTTGTGTTCTAATCATCCTAATTCGCACCAGGTGGAAGCTGGCCTACGGAGGGCTATCCGGTGAGGAAAACTCGCTCCTGTACCTCCTGCTTCGGGCTGTTGCTGTAAACTTGTTTCCTCGTCCTCACCTCGTGTGTTCGCTCAGAGCCCACATTTAGGTGTAATTTCTTGGTGTAACGCAATTTTTGATGGAATAAGTGAACCTAGTATTATTGAGGGCCTCCTGATATACAAAGTAAATGGGTTACCATTGTTTCGTGTTTTTCCTGGAGAATGTAATTGTACGTCCTTTCGGGGTATCGAGAGATATTTCTATCACAATTTTGGGGTGTATAATCACAGTGAGTATATTAAGGCATATATATTACTTGTGAAATAGAGCTAGAGTTATTGAAATCCAATTGGCGGAGCGAATCTTTGTAAATCCTTTGTGAGGGATCGGGCTACTATAGCCGAGCCAAATAGGACTCCATAACTGACCTTCTACCTTAGATGTGCTGGTGAGTAACTAGAAATTTCTTGAGAACACATGAGATGGATGTCTCTTAGACAATTAACACTACGGTAGCAGAATTAGGGGATTATAAAAGATATGATCTAAACTCTTTTTCATCCTAACCGAAAAAGGTTGGAGGGAGTCTTTGGGAAGTAATATCAATTTTTGATAGTAGGAACACTATTAATCACTGTCCTAGGAAGCTCAGCTCCTTCGAAGAACTCATCGCTGTATATATCTTCTTCTTTTACTAACCATCTCAATTAGTACTAAATCTTTTTTCTTCCACGAGTTAATTACTGTCTCATTACTGGGTATCAACGGGTCGGTTGTTGCACGGGAGTTGGATTGCTCCAAGAATTCGTACTACTTGGTAACCGGCTGAGGTGGGGGAATAAAGGAAGAGTTGTAGAATACATTGAGAGAGATTGTGGTGGATAGTGAGGGAATTGGAAATATAACTGATGTTCCGGACTTGAATATTATGTATGGACGTCATGGGAATATAATGGAAGAATATTTAGGGTAAAGACATATCGATTAGTGGGAAAGTAGGATACGATATTCTTCTCACTTCATACTACTTCTTCTATTCTTCGTCTATCTTCTGCCTTCTTCGTCCTTCTTCCTTACCTCTATCTCTCTTAATCTTTCTCATGCTTTCTATCCTCTCTTTACTCTCTTTTCTTCTTCTATTAACTATCTTAATACTCTCTCGAGTAGACTCTAGGGTCTCTCTTCATGTTGTACTATAACTCAATATACTTAAGTCTCGTTTGTAATCTAAATCTAAAGCTCTCTCAATTTAAGAGCAACCCAAATTGACTTGTACAAGCCGTACAGTAGCAATTTCACACGCTGCGTGGGCTCAAGCTGTCCATGCGAGTCACATCATATCGTCTACCTAAGAATCGATATGATGCTACCGCCGCTGCCACACCCTTTCCCTCTGCTCGCGACCCCACCTCTACCCCCCGCCTCCTTGTCCCCTACGATTGACCTAGGGAAGGCTGTCAGAGAGGACTCATTGCACTCTAAAAACATTAGAATCGCGATCATGTATGTTTGCGCTTAGGTCGAAAAAAGAACTATACGGATACAAATAGATTTGTCGTTGCCGTATATCAAACACAGCTTGAGCGTGAACCATATAGCTTGTCTCTGAGTCTATTTCTTAGAAAGTGAGATATTCGTAAGTTTTTTAACTGAAGCTCAAACATGATATGACGAAGATACATATCTCATAATGAATTCTCTTCATTGTAGGAGAATAAGTGCGAATCTGCTTTTTGCTGTTACGATTTGCTCCAAAGTCTATAAATAAATAGATAGTGTATGCCGCTGCTTAGAATCTGTACTTCGTTTCTAGCGAACATCGTCGTTCTATTGGCATAAATTACTTTAGCTCCCCTCTGAGTCTTATTCGTGAATTATATCTAACTTTCGTCGAACAATCGCATAATTCAATCAATTCATACTGTTGACAATTAATTCTACAAAGGGTGATAAAACTATGATAAAAATGTCTCAGTGCAAATCTGTCAAAGAAGGGAGAGCCTTTTAATCATTGTAGCGCATCAGTACCAATTATGGATAAAAATTGGTCGGAGAATAAAGATATATTCTACTATAATATCCTCTTGTTACTCTATACAAGCACAGATGAATATAGAATAAACACAGACAGAAGTATGTGGCAACGTCATCAGAGTGACTTTATCAACAGTAATCAACAGGTGATTATGTCATTGAGTACGTGCGAGTTCTTGCATATATAGAAATAAGAATTTCAATGTCTAGACATTATTAATTCTTTCCACAACACATATTTGGATGGTTTTGTAAGGTACTAAAAATTATCTTCCACCTTCATTTATCCTCCACGTCCTTACATAAGGCTTAAAATACATGACTCAAGTACTAATTCCAAGCGCATTATCTCATAGACAAGCAGTTGAGGGGCACTATTAGACCTACAATTACATTACCCTCTATTGCAATGCCTCTGGCACATTCTTCTGCTCGTTCTCGTCTGTGCAAGTGCACTAATTTATAATCTCGATACATACTAGTGTCAAACTAAGTCGACGTAAATATTACCAAGATGTAATCTTGGCTCATTAAGATTCACTGTACAAGTTGAGAAATTTTCCAATATAACTATGTCACAACTTATATACAATTGTATACGCAGTGATAGAAATGGTCTGTGCTAGTAAGAGGTCAGTCCCGAGCCATTCTATGCTGATCTCATCTACCCTGAATAGGGTGAGTACCTAGCGACCCTCCTAGTATTGCTAGAGCGACATGATCTACGAGATTTTGTATCTTATCCCACCGCATATTCTCGGGTTGCGTTCACTAATTTCCGATGATAATGATCTAAAGAAACGAGATTTGAGAGGTTCATATAAAACGATACATTACCTTCTACTTTTTATTCCAAGTTTGCTATATACTGCCCATCACGTGGCGCTGCTTAAGTACTATAGTGATGAATACGTGGCTAATATGGTGTCTAATATTCAACATACTGTAAATCATAACTGTCTGGATAATGTACAAATATACGGTTATTTGCACTTCTTCTAGCGTATATGTATCAAATGTACTCTATTTATTATAGATAGTGATAGGTGCTGTGTTTTGATAGATTTTATCCTCGTCACCATATTATTAATAACCCAACTTATACCGGACCATAACGGGGATACATTTTATCTGTTTCTTTATTGATAATAGATAATCTTTATTCTCCGAATACCAATAACGCAGAAATAATTACGATTCGACATGGGAACAGTATTTTTATAAGGAGCTTTTGTGCTACATGGATCTCTTGCAATAACGTGCAATTTAAGCACTCGACAGCCTGTATTCATTGTGACATGAGTCCAAAGCAACGTATGAGGAAGTAATGACGCGTGTGGATTGTCTCACTAATACTTTCACAAGATATCGTCTCCGCCAGAGCATGACTGTTGTTGTTGAATTTGTTCTTTTGCCTATATAATATACTAGCGTAAACGCCTGTGTTGACGCTAAGCCTCTGTCTTATCTAAGAAAGATCTATATTATCTCCCTGAATTTCTCGATAAGTATTCAAATCCGGGCCCGTTCTGACTTAGGATATAATATATTTTACATAGGGACAAAATAATCTCGTGAGACGATGTGTCATTAGGCCTGATCCAGATAGTACATGGAACAGTGCACCTCTCATGACGGAGGCATCACGAAGCCTCATGTGGATAGTTCATACTTGAAAACACGTATGCTAACGCGAGGAAATACTAATACTCAAACGGTACTAAACACTTCCTTTTTCAGATATTTGATATCATTAAAATTATACAATCTCTACACTGCCCTGATTGATTACCAGGGACACAAAAGAATAATGACTTCTCTTCCCTTCATATCATGTCAGTTGATACAACACTCACTCCTTATTTCTATTACAATTACTGGTACGTCTAGTTATCACGAAGAATTTATTTGTCTGAATTACTTATCAGGGATAAGTTAGTATTGTTGGACTTAAGCACCCTAATCCTAGTTATTCTCACTATCACAATAAAGGTAGATAGCTTAGTTGCTGTTTCTTATCTCAGTCCAAAGGAAAGTGAGACATCTTATACTTTACTCACAGATTCGGTACAAGAAGGTTATGTTGCTACTAGCGGCAAAAGTACACTTTATGAGGAAGTCAGAGCCAAGAGGTAATATAAGTAGAATAAAACTAAAAAGTATAACTATCATTGATGTCTCCTTTTTACATTTGTAGGAAGTAGGACGAAACTCTTTATTATCATTTGTTATCTACATTGTAGCCGTCAGGTCTGGCTATTCTACATGTCTTCCTAATCTTTCGAATCACAGGTTCAATATACGGCTGATATGAGGTAACTAACTAATTTATTGAAATCTAATATTTTATTATAAATCTCAGCTTCATTTATCTCTAACGATAAAGTCAGGCGAACTAACTATTATCTCACTCCGACAAAAATTATTTCGTAATATGTTTCGTCACGTTCCTGCCATCATGATAGATAACTAAAATACGGCGCTACTTAGGATGAGAGGCTTGTGGGCCGAGCCAAGGGAGAGGTCCTAAAGTGGAGGGAAATGATTAATTAGCCATATATGTCACTCGTGGGGGGAGGAGATGAGAGAGAGCGAGGAAGGCAGCTCTCGCTAAATGCCTCCGCAACACACAAGCAGAGGCTCGCGGACAACCGCTCATGATGGGCTATACCTCTTCGTCCTGAATGCCAGATGATCGAGAGCGTGGGTGCCTCGGTCCTCCCTCTTCTATCTCGGTACGTGAGAGGGAGAGACTATAAGAGTATGCCCATCCATAAACTTCGTTAGTTCTATGCACTCGCGAATGAGACATGAGCAGAGATAGCTATTCTGAACCCTCTTGCACCTCTAGGGACGTAAGAAGGGAGCCGGTTCGTACGATGAACGGCACGATATGAGGAGTACACCCCATTTAGTTTAAAAAATCTTTTCTCTTTGTTATAGGCCTCTATTTGTGCTATATTGAAGCGCTCTCGCAGCGCATTATCATAATCACTGAAATATATACCAAGAAACACTCACTTGTAATTTCGGACTATTCTATATATATTTATTAGCTACACAACAGCTACGGGAAGTATTTAGGGGCTTGATACGTCACACTGAGCTTGTATGTACCTTTTTCAGTATATGAGGTAATGGGAAATAAATGTAAGATAGTATTGGTAGGATATAATTTCGTGATTATGAAATCATATCGATGTCCTGCATAAGTACCGGTGCGGTATATTCATGTATATTGTTTACGATAAACATATTAGTATCTTTCGGTGAGCATACTGGTTAAAACAGTACTCAATATCTTAAATTTCTTAGTACTAAGCGGGCAATGCTGTAGGACAGCATCTATCATTATACTATGTGCAATTACGTCATGGTAGTTGATTTCCGAGATTGTAGAATAGTGCTATCTTATCATGTCTATGGTCTCACATATACCCTACGAACTTACTATAGAGGCATCCTTCTGAGAATGACAGTTCTTCTGCATCTTCCTATATTGACATTCTAAACTTTAATCCACAAAATCACATTTTACCAAATGTTAGTAGAGCCTTCCTTAATCATAGAGAGCCCTTACACTTTTCAGTAAAAGAATCGTGCTAGTTGAGCAAGTGCTATCATTCAGCAGAAACTGTCTCATAACTGGTCATGATACTCTCACTTTCAGTATCTGTATTAGTCACCTTACTCCTTTTTATGGTTTTGGCTAATATCGTATTACTCTTACTATCTATTACTTATAGTAATAATCAACTACCTTATTTCAAATAACATGATTAGTCCACTCAATAATATTGAATAATGTTATAACTGATAGATTAACTGATGTTATTCATATTAACTCTACTAGGTGACCTATATATTCATGATGTTCGCGATCGTCATATCAGCGGTTCACCTTTGAGTATAAAAATGCTGAGGTAGTTATGCCTGTGTACGACTACGAGTCAAATACATATTCATCGGTTGTCTGAGACGTTCGATAAGTAGTCGGACGTATTATTTTATCGACTATATCCGCCTCAGATATTATGACTAGGTCAAAGAGACAATTGTATATTACTCAAATATACTTCATAATAATTATATCTTAATTCTTCATACAAATCATCAATGACATTCTCTTCATGGTATCATTTGAGTCTCTTACTAAAACTTATCCAATTTTCGGATTGGTAACACAAATGTTATTCTTTCCATTTTGAGGGGGTGTGCTTGAGGGCGGATTTGGCTTCCCGGGAAGCAGCGCTGTGATACGTGAGGATGATGGTTATATAGCTACGTCACTTACTCTATGTCCCTCTTCTCATTATCTTGAGTCTACTGTTCATCCAACTGATAATGACTTCATCACTATTCTCATAAGCACTTACCCTATCTCTTTTCCCCCTGCATAGGCATTGAGCTGCCTCGTCTATTCATATGTTAATCGATATATTGAGTAAATGAGCTTGATCTAGTATATTCTGCGTCCTATATAACCCTAAGAGGAATAAGTAGAACACGATTTGATACTCTATAAACCTTCACAGCCCACTACTCAAGGAGTCAAGGAGCCTATTCCTCATATGAGATTACGCGCGGGCGCTGATAAGTCGTTGCTTAAACTGGCAGGCGGCCTACAACCTACATATGGGGAGGAAAGAATGTCTTGTTAGTATCCTACCGCTCTGGTCAGTACGTCTTCACACATAAGCGCATAGCGGAGCTCTCGACCATGCATGGAAACACGCATAATGACTCCACCGACTGTTTGACGGTGCGCTTAGGTCGAGAGCGACATCCGACAGGCCTCTTCACGAGACACAAAGTAACTAATCTACAGAGAGCCCCGTGCGGCCGGATAGTATTTTGAGGACGAGAATATTATGGATATTATTCGAAATCTACTTTGGTTCCCTAACCTTCTTAGGCTCACTCGGGTCCAGGGGCAACTGCTTCCATCCTTTTTTATCTTGATAAGTTTTACTTTATTCTTTAAGATATCCATACAAAAAATTTCTATCTTAATAATCAAATAAATTTATATCAGTATAGTATGGATCGGCAAGCTGGAATGATCTATCTCTCATATAATCCTCACTTTGTTAGTAATACTATTTGTTGACAGAAATAGCTAATAGAGCTTACAATAGTACTTTAAGAGAACATGTCCACCCCTTTTATGGATTCACAAGATCATTGCTATCCTTACTTGAGACCACATGAAAGTTTAGTCATATAGGTATTAATCTTCTCGATCTACAAATTTCAACGTAAAACTAATTAAAAGGAAAAAATGTAAGTATTGATTTTGCCTTAAAATAGTTTTTGCCGATATTAATATGTTATGACGTAGAAGTTAGATACCCATCCGCTTTGTGTCTGACAAGAGTAGCTTATATGACACACATTTGATAGATAGAGCCGTATGGTCATTATCCTGTATCTTATTCACACTAACTTTAGTATATGTACAAACTTACAAAATATCTGTATCACATCTGCGTAGAAAGTTATTACTGTTTGAAAGTATGTTCACGGCGCACAATCATATATTTCCAAATAATGTATGATTGCTAATACGCCAGGAGCTGTGTGGACACAATAGCTAACGCTAGATCCGGCTGTCAACCAAAACTTTGGGTCGCAAATTACACGAACCCTCTAACATAAGCTATTCTCAATAGATGAGCAATTCAAGTATTATAAAAAAACGCATGTAATGTATGTATTCTTTAAATCTAAGTTTGCAACACGCAGTGAATCCGACCCAGCCCTAAAAGAGATGTCTGCTGACGTTCGATATGTGCTCAATTAATCTTCACACACTTTCGTCTTCTCTTGTGGCTTATACCTTCAATTCTTCTGTATACTACTCTCTTTCAAATAAGCTTTTTTCTCTGACTTACGCCGCATCGTCGGATTCTACATCACTCGCGATGATAAATACTTGATAAAATACATTTTGATTACATCTATACCTTTATCGGCGGCTGCGCGGAGATAGAGATAGATATTCTCCTTGACAGCATACATAATCACTAATGCATCATACTCCACTTATTACTTACATTATCATTCGATAACTCAAATATATCTCCTCGACTGGCTGTCCGGCCATACACTTCATTCAGCTGATGGTCTTTACCTTCCATACCTGAGGGGCTTGTACCCTACTACTATCTTTTATTACCCTATTATAGGAAATGGTGATACTGGGTATATTAATATAGTTTATACCCTCGCCTGATCTAAGGTTATATTATAGTAAGACTCCTAAGTATTTTTCCCGCTTTAACCCTTTTTATTCACCATATATCGAACTTTGAGATTCGTTGTATGTGGCTCAGAGTAACCACCATCAAAGGATTTTTGCATGTGGTAAGCGAGATCATTACTCACGGGCGGTGCTACCTTACTACACTAGGCTTGCGACCCCCTTATCGGTGGTATGTACTCATGCTAATTTTCGGTCAAATATAATCGCATATTACCAAGCTAGGCAAGCTGTGGACGAAGTTGACCTAACCTAGTCTCGCCAAAAGAATGATATCACAACCGGATGTTTTCCTCATATTATTCAACTCACTAGGGCGGACATACTTCTTCAGAAAGCCCTTATATAAAAAACTCGGTGTGATCAATGCCCATTCATCTATACCTCTTATTCATTACCATAGTATTTATGCTCGGTCTCCCTCATCTCTCTCTCTCTGCTAATGTACGATGAGTGTAATCTGTGTTTACCTGCTTTGATCTACATGCTCGTTCATACCGGACTCCTCGCGCTCTTCGTTCTATCACTTTGGCTCTCAATTTTTACCACACTAAGCTCTCTATTGTAGATCATCACGGTATATTTGATATTATTTTTTAATCGCAATATCCTCCCGTGTCATAACTTACAACTCTTTCTCTGATTTACACAATTGCGGTTGCGTTCACATATAATACCTCCCATTTGAGGTCAGTGAATGCCGAATTTCATTTGGTCATCAAATAACATACATATCACTTAAATTATATATATAGGCTAATAACAATATCATAGTATAAAAACATGTAAGATATATCTTTTATATATGTATTATTATTTACATATTACGAAGATATCATATCACTAGAATGCTGTTATATAGAAATATTCGCTACTGAGCTAGGTACTACCTTCTTTCGCATACTACACGGAGGAATGCTGGTTTGTTCACTTCCGCATCTTTTTTACTTTTCATTTTACGTTTTTATCTGAGATAGGCGTATGTTTATCTTTCTGATGACGAGAGTAGTCTTAATTATCGTCTGTTGAATGACTAAAAATATCGGAGGCGGCCATAATGTAAACCTTTCATCCTATAGTTAATTGTGTATATAAATTACATCTAGATTATTATCATAGCCAATATACGTGAATGAGCGAGCTTACTGATACTTATCGATAATCCGATCTTTCTAACTACTTAAGCACAATTATATATGGTTATTGAAGTATACGAGTCTCTCTTCTTCATACTTCTAAGTAAGTTATACAACCAGATAGTACTTTCACGTAGTATGAGTGTTATTATTTCTACTCTTCTTCCTTAGTTGTAGGAAAGTAATTATCTATTTGGGACGAGAAATCTGAATTATAGTATCTAGGTTTGAATTTTATGAAAAGCTATTTTCTACTATGGTAGGAAAGGATATTTTCCATATGCTTGTCCTATGTCTCTGTGAGTCGGCCTCTAGTAGTTCGTACTTAATGTATGCTTTGTACATGTATATTGATCGAGTGATCTTTTGACTTCAGTTAGCCGGAGGTCAGTAACGGATCATAACCCAGTATGGCACTGAAATCGTCATCGGTCCCATCATTGCTGAGGTTCCCAAGAAGGTGAAGTGATAGAGAAGAATAGAGATAAACAAAAAATGAAATAAACATATAAAAATAAGATAAAACATATATCTTTTCAAAAAACTATATATTGCCTAAGACCACGATATCAGGAATATATCATTTCTGGAAATCCTGATTATTTAGTGAGACGCATAAGTAAGAGTTGTGAGAAAAATAGCGATAGTAGATATAAATAAAAAGGTTATTATGGTATATGGTATAATAGGAGTTAATCATCACAACAAGATAGTGTGAGAAGCAGTACCTTATTTAGCGAGAGATCAACTTTTGCACTTGTGATTCCTCTTCCGCAATAATAGATGTGAAGTGAGATCTCGGTGTTACTGAAGTCTAAATGTGTTTGTGACTTATATAATTAACCCAGGTGGCACGCCTGCGTAGCAGTAATAACGTATAAGTGGGTGCGTGTACGACCTCCGTGAACCCTCGGGGGGGGAGAGAACCACTATTTTATACCACATATGACACTCTCGCTCCTTGCTCATGTCCTGGCGTCAGCGCGTGCCGAACCTTGGCCGCTCGTTTCTACTGCCACCTCAACTGTCGTCGCATCCTCCGGACGCGGTGGCGTCCTCCGGGTTAGAGTCGCTTTCGCTCCCGGGGTGTGCGCGCAGTTGGGCCTAAACCCGCCGAACGGTGATCTCCTCAGTGGAGGGTCGTTGTTGACCGCTCCGCTGGACGCGCTGTCATTCTCCGCTGCCGGTACCTAATCTTGTGGATGGGGGTGTATGTTAAAACGAGCTCATCAATACATAACAAATTCTTAATAGAAAGTCTTATCTCACTTAGACTGCATCTAACATCGCAGGTAAAGTTTTACTGTTCATGATATATTTCTAAATCCAGCTCTCCTAATCATCAATTAAACTTTATATATTATTTCAACTCAATAAGCTCGTATGGTTCTTTTTTATTTATTTTATACAAACTTTCAGATTGTACATTCTCTCTAAAGATTCAGCATTCTTTAAAAGGATGTAAGTATCATGTTCGGCCTGTAGCATACTTGTGTGTGTTGTTGTAGACTCAGCTATTCAGTAATTTATTACTTCTTTGTTTTTTTTTTCTATTTTTGTTACATTTCCAGGACGCGCATTGTTGGGAGGTACCTATGAACGCCAGCGATGTATGCGCGGTATGAGGATGCATTCAATCAGCTTTACATGTATTACTATAACTGTACGACTATTCCGATAGACGCTCGACACTCGAAGTAGGCGGTGATTAGGAGTTATCTGAACTGTGCCTTTGTGTCTTATAAAGTGAAGCGGTAAGTAACAGTGGTGAAACCCCTATATATAGGTAGGTTATGTAATCCTCACTACCCTTTATTGGGTTACTCATGGTAGCGTTATTTCATCATCTCCACCCCCCCCCTTATACTGAGTTTATGCTTAGTCTCTATAGGTCTATAGACCTTCATCATTACTACTCACTACAATTCAACCCTAGATGAAAATTTACTCTCATCTCTTCTCTTCGTCAAGCAACACTACGTTATCTCCTTAACTACTAGATATTGTTTCATCCGCCATTTTATTGTATTTTTTCGTAATCACAAAATAGTAATGCACAAATGTCGTAGTACTGACCACTTTATAAAACTATTCATTACTATTAGTATGAACGTTAAGCTAAAATATAAGACTAGTATGTCACTAGTAGTTATTAAAGAACTATTAAATGTTGTCTGACCGGTATATCAAGCCTCTCTGATATACTTACTAAATATATATATATTATCTAGAATTATAGTTTTGAAGTCTTCCAAGGATAGCCACATCTACCACAGGTCGAAGGACGACCTTTTTCTATAGTACTCCAATTATACGTTTTAAAAAGCTGTCTAAATGAAACGATTGAGGGCTGTCATAAAATATGCTTTACTAAAGTATGTTTTCGGTTTTTTGCATGTGCTAAAAAAAATGCTTGGGTTTGCGTTCGTTTTGTTAAACTTGCGCAAATCAATGAAAAAAATGCTCATCAAAACCGTAGGAATTGCTTTTAATTCTGTTAAGGTTGCTATTTTATACAGAATTTTATTCTATATTCACATGCATGGTTTGGAGAACAAATTTTTTACGTTTAGGTGAGCATGGTTTTAAACTATTTTGGCTAAGGTTGAACGAAAACTAACGCAACTTGAGCATTTTTTATCACAAATGCAGACAACGCAAAAGCGGCTTTAAGCAAAACACGATCGCTGGCTTTTTGTTTATGGTACGACAGGAGTTGACCTTTTTGGAGTGTTGAGCTAAATACGTTTTTACAAATGCAACAAAAAAGTATTAAATTGCTAAGCAAGGGTAAACTAGCTAAGTGGTTCATCACATCCACATCCACATCCAGAGTTTATAGACATGCAAACATCCGTGTACTTTCTAAAGTACTAATTTAAACATGTCAAAGTTTTCAAAGCTCAATTTATTCTTTAAAAAGGATCATAGAGACATGAAGCCTAAAAATAAAAGTATGAGTATAAATATATGATTGAAGGAATAGATTAACAGTCTTTATCATTATTCTTGTTCCAAAATCCCTTTTTAAACCTGTAAATCATTCATACATTTCTTCAGGCATTGAAATATGATAAAGTTTGCGTGGGGAGTCCAATTAAATATATTTAAGGCAATTCTTTGCCTCTACATATCTTAAAATGGGTAAAAAAGTTTTTTGTCGATTTTTTTTTACATTTTGTGTATAGTTTAAATATATACTAAGTATTATATATATATTATAGCGTAATTATATTATATATTATATATATTATATATATATATATATATATATATATATATAATATATATATATATATATATATATATATTATATATATATATATATATATTAATATATATATAGTATATATTATAAAGTTTTAATACACAGAATTCTTGGAATAAATAGTATGATAGCCAATGTGCTAGCAAACAAATTAATTGAATAACGTTTAGAATCACGATAATTTTTCATTAGCTAATCAAGAACAATAAAAAAAAAGCACAAATAGAACATAGGACGATAATAAACAAAACCTAAAAGTGGAAGCGAACCTCCTACGTGCAAAGTTATTCAAGACTAGTGGCGACGGTAAGATTTGAAAGATTAAGATCAAAGAAGAATAAGAGGCAAAAGAAGTGACTGAAGATTAGTTGGGTTAGGAACAAAAATGTAAATCTGACCAAATAAGGTCACCTTAGTAGGTTGATTGTAATGGGAAATTATTATGTTTGATATATAATGTTCAGGTCAAAAACGTATTCAGAAATCAAAATGTATACCTTTCATATTAGACTTCTAATATATTGTTTTTCAGTAAGTATAGGGGCGCAAGACCTGACATTTCGGGCTTCGGGACGCGGCAGGGGGCCGAGTTTGGGTATGCCGTTCAGTTCCTGATATGTCAATGATCATGGCATTGGATATTTAATGACGTCAGAGTGGTCGTTCATGGTGTGGTGTGTGTAGGCGTGGGGGTGTGAATTTCTTGTATGCTTTGATAATTTCAAGCGACTTGTTTTTAGCATTTGGTTTTCTTTAATGATCGTTTTCGAATCACTGGTGTTTTTTAGCGTCAGCGTAGTGCGTCGAGGGTTGTTTGTTCTTAATTAGGTTTTAGGCTTTATTTTTAGCTACGTTGTTTTTAAGTTTCTAATGAGATTGAAGCATTGCGGTGGCTGATCGTGATGCCCCAAATTTGAACGCTATCAATGTCAAAATGGGAAAACTCAACAGATAAAACAATAGTTGTCCGCGAGACTCATATGGCTTGAGCTAAGCTATTCTATCTAACTCATCTACTATTAGATTTTTTTTTTACTACTATATGATCGGCGTCATATATTTCCAACCTGAATCCAACTCCGACTCAGGCTCGTTTCAATATCTCCATAAATTTTTTTTCGTTTTTTTCCCAAACCTTTATTTCTGTATCACCTATATTAAATACTTATATATATATATATATATAATATTAATATACAGTACTATATATATATACTTAAATATATTTAGCTACTAATATACTATATATATATATAATTATATATATATATCATATATATTTAGTCTTAAATTATCTTCAATTTTACCTTACTTTTGGGAATAAGATGCTGCTTCAGGCTTTCCTGAGCCAAAGGTGGGGAGTAGAATTGATTGGTGGTATCCCTCCTTATATTGTGGTAGAAAATACTACGTGTAGATTATATATATTATATATTTTATTATCATTATTTATATAAATATATATATTATATATTTATTATACGTATATATATATATATATATATATATAGATATATATATATTAAATTAATTTTATCACTTCCCCCGTAGATGGTTTCCCTTAAAAAAAAACAGCGTCATGTCTGTGACACACAATACAAGTTAGATACATCATATATTATATATATAATAATATATATATATATATATATATATTATATATATATATATAATATATTTTATATATATATACTATAATATATATTATATATATAGTGAGGTATATACTTATATATATTATATATATATATATTCTATATTTATATACTACCTATATAATATATATACTATATATATATTATATACATATTATATATATAGTATATATATATATATATCTATATACCTTCTAAGGTTGCCTCTTCAGGGGGGTAGGGGAATGGTTTCGGAGTTCGTTGCTATTGCGTTTTCGCTTAATCTCGCAAAGGTCCTCTTGCGAGCGCGCCGAACGCGACATGCCGGTGCGGCCGCGATGCACTACGTCTTTTTATTTCCGGACGCAGTCTTTTTCGCTTTTTCTTCGATCCCATGTCTTGGTTTTTCTCTATAACTCATGCTACTTTCATCGGTGTCCCTTTTTAATCCGCATGATTTCAGTTATTTCACGTAGGTATCATCGAATGTTATTTCATTTCCCAGAATGCATCCATTAACAACTTTAACCACTTTCCTTTTATTGCATCACACAACTCGCTCTGTTCACACAGACCCCTAGTCCATTCCTCCTTATCTCTTGCTCCGTCCGTATATACTGTGACTCTCCATATTCTCATCGTTCCACGTTCACTCGTATCTCTCCTATCATTCCATTCATTTTAC